>JAADVB010000300.1:0-20436 GCA_023334545.1 Salisapilia sapeloensis
AGCTCAGATGGTAGAGCGTTCGCTTAGCATGCGAAAGGTACTGGGATCGATACCCAGCTTCTCCAGGCGTGTGTAGTATAGTGGTTAGTACCCTTCGTTGTGGTCGAAGTATCCTCGGTTCGAATCCGGGCACGCGCATTCTTTTTTGTAGGGTGAAACAATTTCTTTGCCAAGAATAGCTGAAGAACATGCTCTTTGCGAGATGAATGAAGCTGTCAAGCGAATTTTTAGTCTTGATGTGTAGGATAAGAAAATTTGAATACAGATTGGAGGCGTGTGGACGGCTTCAGCTATCCACAACTCCACAACCTCGCTTCCTCGCATACTCGTAATGCTTCCTTATAGCTTTAGAAGGCCTAGTTTCATCACGTCTAACCAGGTATCCGCTGTCACTGAAGTGGCCATTAAATGACCTCATGGTATATGACAGCGCGAAAGTAGAAATGCTAAGCGAGGTTTTCATTCAAAGAGGACATCAATGTTGAATAATAATCCTATTTTGCTCTTTCATCATCGACAAATGCAATAAGGCCAATGTTGAGAAGCAAACAGCATGAGAATACCCTCGTTGTCTACACGAACTCAGCGGATCAATTGTTAAATATTGCTGTCATAGAATTGTAAACCGCATGGAGGACGACGAAAGGCTTACTGCCAAAGAATAAAAACCAAATTTCCGTACACTTACAATGCTCCTACTATCGTCGCTTTGATGATCTACCCTTTGCTTCCATACACCTTTCTCCAATATAATCTGAGCTGACTGAAAACAATTTATTTAAATCTGGTCGGTACGTGACGAATCCATTATCAATGGATCGACTTCCCGATTGTCGTTTGATAGAGGTAGAATTTCAGTTAGAGCGAGGGGCATCGACATCCTCCTAGCGCTTCAAGTTCAATCTTCGGGAAGATGTACAGAAAGGTGAAAGTGAATAGCCATGCAGCATCGTTTTTATGGGTTGATACCGTCGCCCACTCGACACTTGACACGTACCGAATGATATATTAATCTCCCGACGATAGAGATGAGCCAATGTGTATGTAGCATATGTTCAAGGGATTGTATGCGAGACTTTCGCTAGCGAGTGACACAGCACGCGCATCGAGCACACGAATCGTCCATGCTTGAGTTCAAGTATGCTCCATACGTGTCACTTTACCCAATTATTCACTACAAGAGAGAATTACTTTCAAGGGTATGGATGCCGCGATGTACACGAATTTTATTGAGCATTATCAGGCACGTTCATGACGTGGAGTAAACACAGGTTAGTAGCCATGGCCGAGGTGCGGACTGTACATCTTTTGATTGCAGTCAGAGGAATACCTGTAGTTTCTACCGAAAGATGGGTGCGATGGCCAGGATACTCGTGCAAACGTCAAAGATACCTATAACCAGATCGTACTTGCGTAAAGGGCAGATGGAAGGCACGACGACGATACTTCAAACGACGCAAGGAGAGGACGCAAAAGGGACAATTGCATGCATACTTCCGACGACCGCGTTTCTTTGCAGCATTGAATTGATCTCGCGTGCCACCTCATGTCGTTCGAACGCCAGTATGAAAGACCCTACTGGCATCAGGGGATTGCCTCAAGACGTAAAGAGCAGTCCAACATCAACTGGATTTGCCCTGCAGACTTGGTGGTTACAAATTGTCCACGCCCCTTCTCTCACTTAGTACTGACCACCTCCACATGCCCGCTAGTTGAACAATCATGGCAAGTATCTCTGCCGACAAATTTTCACGATAAATTTAGCCAAGACCACCGATAGGTAGTATCTCATTCCAAAAACGAACGGACTGCCATAGGTGCTTCAAGATTGTCTCCTGAGAAGCTATCGATGGAGGTGGTTGTACCCATTTCCGTGCTATTTCTGGACGAAGTGTCTGCGATATCTGGAGTAGCCAATCAAGATGCGCTGACCCCCGACTTTGTGACTAGGGTTCACACCAGGACGAAGACCGTGCGCACTCGATGCTCACGACGAAGGGCAAGGAAAGCGAGGGAGAAAAGTGCATGCAGTTTCGCAGGAGCGATCCTGCACAAGCAAAGAACGCTTCGTAGGAATCTCTACCGTCCACTAAATACAAAACGCTTCGCATCCATGTCACTAGTAGAGAACCCTTTCCAATATTTTATTCACGCTATATAGAAATTTTCGTCAAGTCGGTGTCTGGTCACGAGGTGTATCCTCCTCCAGCTCTCCCATCCTTCCCAGGATCGCCATTCTTGCGTCATGGCAAGGCACAAGCTACGCTCGCCAGTCAAACGCGAAATCCCGGTCTACGTCAACAAGGGTGTTGGTCGATATCCAGTTTCTCCATAGATCTTCGACAAAGTATAGCTGCTCCTTTTCTACTTTTCATAGTCTCTCTTTTCTTAGCGAAATCCATCGTTACATACATGCGACGAGGCAAGTCTAGAATACCGTCAGCTGGAGAGACAGGGGCACCTGTAAAGGCTTCAAAGCCATGGGCCGAAGCCATCTCATTATTGTTTTTGCTTCGCAAGACCCAAAGCGACAGGAAAAAAGCGCAACACAGAGAAAAACTGCTTGAATATGCAGAGCCCCATGACCGATACGAGCAACAACCCGAGCTCGCCTGTACCGGAGGAACTTCGATGCTGCTACTCCTCCAAGCGTTGCGATAACCCGCGCACCAACAAAAAGAGCGGTGGCTTGCACAAGTTCTGCGCCTACCACCGTGACAAGGCCAATCGTAACCAGATGCGTCTGGATCACCGACGTCGGTTGCAGAAGAAGCAGGCACAGGCGTTAGAGCAGCGCGCCAAGCAAGCTGCATTTGCTCAGTACAACGCGCCACTTGCGCCTATCAGCACCCCCGACTTTAAAATCTACGACGCACCAGAGGCATCATCACCCACATACTGTGAGTTCCCAGTGGACGAACCGATGCAGTTTGACGAACAGGAGCTCCAGATCCTGGACGAATTACTGTTCCATGGCGAAGAAGATGTCAAGATGGAGGAACCACAGGCTGAGTGTGATTGCCACGAATGCGCAAGCTACGTTGGTCGACGGCGAACCCCAGCGGCCATTCGCAACTATTAATTTTGGCTGAAGAAACGGATAAAAATAGGCTTCTTTATTCTCGAGAAAAATAGCAGTAGACTCGGAGAAGCATGTAGCAGGTAGAGATAGAACGTAGCGGGAGGTAAATTAACAAGCAGCAGGATGCATCTATTAAATTCTTTTTATTTGCCCTGGTTATGTAGACTTGTACACGAATCTGCAAGGCCAAGATCTTCGCGGCATCGCACTGTCTTTTGGAGTCGACCGAGGGAGAGCATGCGCGTAGAGACACTCTTCTTCCCTGTTCTCGCTCGTGCTGTTACGGCGGACTCGTCTTTGACGAGGCCCGTAACGCTCGGGCTGTCCCCAGATCTGCAGGTGCAAGTGCAGCAAGCCTCTACCGTACGTGCGGCATCTTATTCCTTTCGTACATGTCGATACCGATCTTTTTGTATTGCCTAGTTTACGTGTGATGGGAATACTCGACAATTGCCTGTTCAAGCATTGAATGACAACTATTGCGACTGTGTGGACGGCACGGATGAGCCCGGGACGTCTGCTTGTTCCCATACGTCAGCTCTCTTCTACTGCCAGAATGAAGGTTACTTTCCCCACTCCATCCCTACATCCTACGTCCAGGATCAGATCTGTGGTAGGTGTGCCTCGTATCTTTCCTTTTGTGTCTGTTACACTCACGATCTTCTCTCGCATAGACTGTTGTGATGGGTCGGATGAAGCCGAGAGTCGGATCTCCTGTGTCAACACTTGCGAAGATCGGATGACAGCGTATCTGGAAGAGAAAGCAGAGATGCGTGAAAGGTATCAAGCAGGTAGTCGCGATCGGCAAGCCTTGGTCGAAGCCGCACAGACTCGATTGGATGAAATCCAGACGAAAGTGTCAGAATTGCAAGCACTGCTTCCTCCGTTGGAAGAAGAGAAGGATCGACTGCAACGAGAGAAGGAAATGGAAGAAGATAAAGAAACGCAGGAACGTATGCAAGTCACTGTCGATAGTAAAAAGGCAATTATGGAGGAGCTGGGTGTACTTGATCTAAGTATTGACCAGCTCGGATGGATCCTTCTGGACGTGCTACAAAAAGCGGATTCGCTCACACCTGATAAAGTTGTCGAGTACATTAACCGCGAACGGAAACCTTTGGAGGTCGACAGCGAATTGGTTAAGAAAGAGAAAGCGTTCAAGGAAGCAGAGGAAACGGAAACGGAAACGGATGCGACGCGTCCATTGGATGAATTACTGACGAAACTCAAAGGATTAGACACGTACTCGCGCCCGGAAGTCAAGGAAGCAAAGGACAAGTATGATCAAGTGCATCGGGATTGGCGGGAAAAGACAAAGGAATTGGAAACGTATCAGAAGAAGTTGGAGCGCGACTATGGTCCGGAGCATCAGTTCCTGGCGCTTGATGACGCATGCTTTGAAAATAACGACGGTGCGTACAAGTACAAGGTGTGTATGTTCGGCGATGCGAAACAGGATTCGACCTTGCTCGGTCGTATGCAGCATGTGGAAGATGGAAAGGTTTTGGTATTTGAAGATGGCGCCAAGTGTTGGCATGGACCGAAGCGACAGATGAAAGTGACATTGGCTTGTGGACCATTGCCGTCGAAGCTGTCGACAGTCGAGGAACCAGAAACGTGTGTGTATCAAGGAACGTTGTATACGCCATTGGCGTGTGATGACGTGTATAAGAAAGAGTTGGAAAAGGGAGAAGAGATCGAAGTGCATCCGATTGAATTTCAGATTGAACCGCTTGGATGAATATAAAACCGAGTCTTGGCTTTAGTACTAAATGTAGTCTTTTGTATTTGCAAATTCGATATAGAGGTCCGGTAGATCGACCTTATCGTCGTCTGATATGGTAGATTCACGCCTACTTTCATCGAATTTGATCGTGTAAGTAGATGGTGGACGTGGTAACTTGGTCATGGTATCCCAAGGCGGAAGAGGTTGATCTTGTATACGAGCTTGAAGGCATTGGATGACATGATCGATCCTACTACGCTTCTCCATATCCGTCGTCAACATCCGACGGATGATTTCATGGAGCTCACTCGAGTATGGAGAATTTGACGGGATTGAATATTTATCCGTTCGAAGACCAGTAGAGCTAAAGGGTGGTTTAAAGTAGGCCATTGTGTATAGCAAGCAACCCATCGCCCAAACATCGACTGCCTCTGTCAAGCATCCTGTACTAAACATGGCTGTGCCTTCAATGTCAGCAAGCTCAGGCGCTCGGTACATGGCTGTAGTTCGTTTCGCACTGTCTTCACTTTGCTCTACACGATCATCTTTCGTCAACAGGAAGATGGGACCTTCAACGGCTGAACCAAAGTCGCATAACTTGTATCGACCTTCAAAATCGCGGACAAAGTGCTCGGGCTTCAAATCTCGATGTGCTATAGGCGGCTGGTGTCTGTGAAGTGCATGCACTGGTCTACTCCATGAAGTTGAATATAAGAACAGCTTACTCAAGTATGAAGTGATTGGTAACCTACATGCATAGTGTCAGGAAGAGAGATAGCAATTCGTTTTCAGGCAAGTAGAGCCCATTTCGGCTTGCTAAGTAGTCGTGCAAACTGCCTCCTGGACAGTGCTCCATCAGCATGCACACTTCTAAATGATTTCTGTGGCCAAGAGGATTCGTCGCCGAGTCGAGGAAGGATACGATTTGAGGATATTTATGCTCGTTGTTTCGTTGATGCTGAAGCGACTTGTGCAAGCGAACTTCCTCCTTTGCCCATTCTAAAGCTTTCGGAGAAGTTGGAATAGTGACTTTCAATATCATAAGCCGTCCTCGTGGATTGGCCTGAGCTAAGAAGAGGAAAGAGCTACCGCCCATAGATAGAAACTTGGTCACTTTTACTGCATACAACCCAATGCGAACTTGCTTGCCGAGGTACTTCTTGACAATACTGTGCGTCATTCCAATGAATGAGTGTGTTATTGACGAATAATGGTCGAATATTAACAACAGGCAACGAGTTGGGCATAAGACGCGAGTACTGTTCAAGTCATAAGTCGCTTGTCTATTCTGGTGTTTGAGCTTGCATTTTAATTAAGCGTTTCATGCAGCCACCGATCCGTTGAGCTTTCGCATGCTAATAAGGTCGTTGACATGGTGATTCATGATCAAGTGGATTGGCGAACATTTTCTGATGCTTTCATGCTCGATGCGAGTCTTGTTGAGAGTGTTTTCCGCCGCGTCGCGAAGAAGGGTCTGGACAACCAAGGTCATGACCACACAATTAATTGGAGAGACTATAACGAGCTAAAGAATCATCAGTTCACGAAAGCTGAAATCCTGCACGAACTAGAGACATCAGGTTTCTACCTTCAGAAACGACCATTCCTACGTCGACTCCATACGCAACTGTCATGCGTGTTTGAGGAAAAAGAATTGGAGAGTGTACTTAGCTATGTACGCCATCGTGTTCGAATACCCAAGCTCTCTTTATCTTCAACTTTAGCTATTCTCAAGAGTTTATACGCAAGCGCGGAAGACTTGGCGGATTTTGAGTGTCAAGTGCAAGCAGCCAAGAAGAAAGCGGAAGCGGTATCAATTTGGTGTGTGCGAGATAAGAGAAATATTTGTAAAAGCCCAGCTCAACTCTACGGCGTTCATATCATTCCACATAGGGAAAACCTGCAAGTAGAAATAAAAGATGAAAAAGAGATAGTGCAAAAGATGGCATTTACTACCGTCAATAGTGCCGTTAATGTCGTCATAGAGCGATTGTCGGTGCCTTATCGTCGAAGTAGTAGCAAAATATCCATAAAGGCTCCTCATCGCAACCGTATCCAATCGATCAAGCGACAAAAGACAGAATTAGCATTGATTAAGCGAGAACAAAGTCGTTTGGAAGACAAGCGAAAGCAGCTTTTAATTTCCTTATTCACGCCTACAGCAACCTCTACAAGCTGTGTTGTCATGAAGACAGATGATATGGAAATGATGAACAAGAAGTTTACAAAGGAAGAAATAGTCATCGCTCAGGCGGAAGCAAATGGAAACCTCAGAATGGCAAAATATTTATTAGAAAACAAAGATATCCGCGCAGGAATCCGCCGGACAATCAGCCATGTAAAGAATCTTCATGGTAATAGCGAAGACGTTAGTCAGTTGATCATTGTTTGGAGGCAGACTTATCGGTCTCAAATCGTACGACTGATAAAAGAAATAAAACATTAACGTTTATTCCTGAGTTGTTTGATGGAAAGTATCGGAGTTCACAAATGAAGTCTTCTTTTTCAGTGGCGGATATTCTTGTGCCTCGTCTGCTTCCAAGGATGATACGGATGATCCCTTCTTATTCTCACCATCGTTCTCGTCATTTGATTCTTCTTTCTCTTCACTGTCTTGACGTAAGGAAAAGGTTCGACTAGGACCCTCTGCTTCGCTTTCGGAGAACTGAGATGTAAGCCGCTCCAGGTAGCTTTTCGCAGACGTGTATGAGTCTACTAGGGACAAACTACTGCTTTGAGAATAGTTGCTATCACGCTTGCTATATTTCGTTTCATCCATGGATGAACTCCGTCTTTGAGAGTAGCTCGCTTCTCGTGGCAAATTTTGAATACTTGCACGCCGTGCTGGCATTCCGTCTGTTGACTGTTCCATCCATCCATTATGACTTTCACGATCTTCAAGCAATTTATTGTCTTGAAAGCTCAGGTCATCCATTTCACTGGTCTCCTTCAGCGAGTATGGAGATGGTTCGTCGTGAAAGTAATCATCCATATCCAAGGACGACATTTTCCTCGGGGGCTCAGGTGATGCCTTGCTTGACGGCAGTGAGCTCCATGATGAAGCAATTCCTCGACTGACAGGGTCTGGTATATCTTCGTCCACCTCGTTGGATAAGAGTCCTTCCTGTAGTGACGGGTTATTGACATCCGATTTCTCTTTGTTGAAACAACAAGAGCAGACGGAGCCCATGGTAACTTTGATCAGATAGTTCAAAAACGTTTAATTCGCAGTGAAGTGACCGACGCACACTTGTATCAAACTGACAAGAAATGCGTCGGATCATGGCGGCGCTTCGCGAAGACAAAACTTGATGTTTCAGCTTGGAAACTGTTTTTTATTCATATGCATTTGATAACTGCTTGCATCATTATACCTGCTGATCAATCTATAGCTACGCAAAGTGCTTCAATTTCTTCGTTGGTGACTCAATGTCGCGTAGATCTCTTCCAGAGAATTTGCGCTGCTGCTTCGGAGGTAACTTGTGCTTCCAAAGAGTGCAGTTCGCTAGGTATTTCGGACACTTGTCATGACGGTTCGTTCCTTTGCATTTCTCGTTTCCAGTCTTCTCGAAGCCTTCACACCATGTCCATTGGTAGTGTTCACAACTACGAATCTTCGTTCCTTCAAAAGTTGTCGGAACTGCTCGGACGAGTACAGGAGATATGTCTTCCATTAACTGTTTCTCTAGAGCCGTTGGCTCGTACTTCTTTCCGTGACTGGCACAGTAAGCCGAATGCGCTCGTCTCTTTGCTTCAGTACAGCGATTGCATATCTGAAAGGAGCTCATAAACTTTTCCAGGTTGATATACCCGTCATTAGCTGTGTCCAGGAGCTCAAACGTTTGCTGCCATTCAGGCGAGACAGTTACCGCTTGACTGAAAAGATCGTCGCCATTTTCCTTATCAAACGCCTCACGAATTTGATGACGCTCCATCATAAGATGAAATTGAGGTAACGTCAGAGTATTCGTAGTTGGATCACAGAACGTGTGGAATATCTGGACGAGTTTAAAGTCAGAGATATCTGGTGTGATAGATATCTTCGAAATCTTCGCTGCACCCGTCGTTGGATGTGGTGGTCCGATCACAGACGTCGTAATGACCGGCGGTGGTGCTTTACCACCTAATCCAACCGTTTTCGTCTGGCGTGGCTTTTGAACGTCCGAATTGATGAGAGACATAGGCACTACTTGTTCCGGAGTAAACGTCTGCATGAAGTCGCTTTGTTTAAAAGATGTCTTTGCCATTGTCATCGCAGCAACAGCCTTTGCTTGGTAATTAGCTGCTTGACTAGCAAGCAAAGCATTCTTTTGTGCGGCAGACAATTGAACTGCTTGCTCCAGAACATTTGCATCAAAGTTGCTTAAGTTGTCCAGAGATGAAATTGGGTAGTAGGGCATGTTGTTACTTTCGTGTGCTGTCATTTGTGCTTGGGCATACATACTAGCCACCTCATCTGAATTGTTCAACGAGTAGTCTAAAGAACCTTGATCTGGAACTTTATGAGGTAGTTGGAAGTACTGCCCAAAGTAGCTTTCGCTTTGCATCATAGACGGCTGAATATTTGGATTAGGCGCAATCTTTCGCATGCGGTTGCTACCACTCTTACCGAGACTTGACTTACTTGACTCTTTCTGCAGAAGCTCCGACTCTGCTTGCATCATTGCGAATATGTCTTCTTCCGTAAGAGATGGAATATCTGCGTCCGATTCATATTGAGACACAAGATGATCGTCTTCTTTCCCAGAGCTTTTGACATGGTACCGAGATAGATCCTCTCCACTTGGACTTGTAAGTCGCATCCCCTTCTCAAAGGACGACATTCGCAACGGCGACCAGGCATCTGACTGAGGCGTCGATGCAGCGTTTATACGCTGCGTGATAATTGGAGGAGGCCTATTGCTTGCACCCATTGATGCCCACGCAGTATTATCATCCAAGCCAGCAGTACCCAAAATGTTTTGGTCATTTGATGACACTCGATCATTTCCTTCGTCTTCATCTTGTGTACCATCGGTTTCTGCATCCTGTCTGCGATAGCTGAATGTTGTTTCCTCTACCTTGACTATACAGGCACGTGTAGTTAGTCGACAATGCCGATTAGATAAGCAAATCATGTTGTGGTAACCTTGCTCCGTTTCGTTTGATGCACTCTTGTCAGCGCTTACTTTGGCAATGGTAACATCAGACTTCTTCGGCGATTCCTCTTGTAAGAAGTCATCAAATAGTTTTGCGTCATCGCTTTGCTCGTTCAGAAATGCAGTTGCAACGGAATCCGACTTCCACCAATCTAAATAAGATGAGCAATGATAGGAGCTGGCAACGAATCGGCACATAGGATGTGTACCTTCACCATCGATAGCTTCGCCATCAGTTGTAGAGAAGAAGGCTTCGAAATCCCACAACTCATCGGTCACCTCTGGACTACTTGTCAGATTGGTCTCTGCAGCACTTGTCATGGATAAAAGCTCCGTCGATGGTATTACGCCGATAGGTGACGAGAGATTTTGTGTCAACACTTGTCGATGGCAGCTCAACGCGAAGTGTTTATAAAGAGATCGCAACGCTGTAAGTCATAAATAGACCTCTGCACAAAGATACAACAGTCTTATCTCATTTTCGTTCACTTCCGTTTACATTCGTTCTATGTTTAGCAGGCAAATTTGAAGTCTCGCTAGCTTTCTTTACAGCCTAGTTCACATCTACATTCAGCAATACAGACAACCAAGTAGATTCCCCGTTCAATCAGCAGCTTTTCATCATTTCCCTGTTTCAGTTATTGCTTTTACTTTCATCTAGATCTGGGTCATGATGCTATGAACTAAACCGCGCTTCCTGACTCTAAAAGCATAGAGTTTCTATGAAAGGATGATCAAAATAGCTTTCCGTTTCGAGTATGTTCATAGTAGCACGTAGCTTGTACTTTCAAAATGACTAAAGTCAAGCAGCCATCAACAGATACAAGTAGCAGCTTGGCTGGGGAAGATGATGACATTTATCGGATCCGCGTCGTTCACATCTTTCAATCGCCATCGTCCACAATCGAGCCAGCTTTTGGCTTCTATGGTCTTGGTCTTGAAATCATAGGCTTTGCTAGGGAAAGCAAGAAGAAAGTAAGTCAAACGCTTGAGTTTCCAATTGCTGGTGGTGCTACGAAGCAAGACTTGTCTAAATTAGAATCAGTCATTGGGCCGTACATTGTACGTGTCCGATCCATGCTGACATTATCTTCATCGAACTCACCCTTTAATGCATCCGAGACGGAAGTCGTTCAACAAGTTCAAGACGTACAAATCAACGATACGATAGCATACGTTGGAATGAAAGAGATATGCAAAAACAATTTTGCATCCAGTCGTGATATTTATGAAAAACTTCATCAAACCATATCCACCACTAGCATCGACAGACCCTACATCATTCGATTCCGACGATCAAATTTGGCTCAAGCAACAGCGAAGATAATTCCATTCGCCCGAAGATCGGACGTACAGGCAGCACAAATGGAACGATTTAAAGCACTTCAGGAACGAGAGAAAGAAGTATCACGATCTGACCATCTTCGAAACCAATGGGCATTGCATCAATTAAACTGGAAGACTGAAAGAAGACTATATAGTCACCTGATAGGCGATTTATTGATTCAAGCGTATGCTGATGTGATGAGAGACGGTAAATGGCAGGCATATGAATTCGAAAAACGGCTTTGGTATTATAACTCGGAAACCATGAGACTCATCGCTGAGCATCCTATCCGTCGTCATATCTCGACAGAACAACTTATTACAATGACTCGACTACGGTACCGGATCATCGTGAATAGAGTTAAACGAGCTGGTAGAAGATTTCTTCTTGTATGCAGAACTATCAAAGCGGTTAATAGCAAACTGGTCGATACATATTTCGAAACTGCGTTTGAGAAAGCATTAAGGAGAAAGGAGAAAAAGGCTGTACTATTGCCTAAAGAAACAGAGGCCAAACGTTTAAAAGACCCTGAAGAAAACATAGAAGCTGTCCTTCCGGACAAAGATAAGGCCTATCATGTGGAAAGTTTGGACAAGGAGAAAGCACCTAGCGCTCTTGTGGGACCTGAAAATAACTGTAAACAGGTAGTGAAAGAGGATGAAGTGCATGTCCTTCCTAAATGCACAGGTGCAACGGAAAACAACAAGAGTGATGCAGACGATAATTGGAAAGAGAAGCTGACACTACTCAAGACAAATTTACAAGTAAAGAGGACCTCACCGGGTAAACGGCAGCGGTCAAAGGCGACGCAGTATGACTTTCCGAAGTCACCAACTCGTAACAAAGGTGTCCAGTCATGGACTGAACTCCCCTCCATTTCAACTGAATCCCAGACAGAGATTGAAACGATAAAGATATCCGCATCAAAAGAGTCACTAACCACGTCTACTCAAACAATAGAGAAACATACAAACAACTCAAGCACTACATTGCCATCAGTATATTCAGTGGCTGGATTACCAGGCTATGTTCCAATAAGGCCCGTAACGATATACCCTGAAAACCCATATCCGGCGGAACATTTTGTACCGTATTCCGTCCCAACGCATCAGCCGGAATATTTCTCTCGGCGCTATCCAACCCAAACTACAAAGACATCATATTCAAGTGAATTACCTTATATTTACCAGAAGCAGCCATAAGCTACGTAAAGATGCAAGGATAAGAAGCCTTTCGTGTTTATACAAGCTACCGGGTCGCTGCTTTATGGGTATACTATCAGAGTCTGTATTAAGCATCAAGAAACAGGTAGTAGAGTGCAAAAGATACTACACGAAGGAAGTATTAAGCTGCATTTGAAAAGCTGAGGATCAGAAGCTATTTATTTTTACCTACAACGTTCCAAAGGAATGCCTCGTATGACCATTGAAGTATATAAATGAAAGTTTTGCTTTCAAAAGAAACTTTTATAAGCAATGGAGTCTCATCTGTTGTCCAAGTTTCCACGTCTCTCGATTGTACTGATCTACGCCATGACAAAGATACCTAGCTCAACACTTCAACCTCGTATCCGCAGACTGTACCTATCTTGGCATCAATCGAACACTGCTTGGACGACAGATAAGTGATAGAAAAACAGACATGGAATGATTTGAATGACTTGTTTGTATTAGTTGTAAGAGGTTATGCGAATGAAGAGGTGGATGCGCGTCCGATGTCACCATGTCTTGCCTCCTCCCGCGTGCCTTCAACTGTCGTCCGTCGACTCTAATTGTCACTCTTGAGCTTTCGGACGTACTCGCCAAGTCGGTGCTGAGCCTTGTTCGCAATCTTTTATATATTCAAGATAAAGACATTGAGGCAACTTAATAAAAGAAATCGAGCCAAGGGCTCCGAGGAAAGTGACGCTTTACCGGAATGTTCGGGTTCACAGCCAAGAGCGCGCGAATGTCTTGCAGCGCAAGTCGGTAGCGTTCCATGCCTTCGTACGCTAACGCACGACGGAGCAACGCTTTCTGGTTCTTCGCATCGTGCTCAAGCACGTGCGTGCAATCTTCGATGACGCCAGAAAAGTTGCTCAGCTGCTGGTAACACGCCGCCCTGTTGTTGTAGCAGGAGATGGCGACAGCACTGCCATGGTCCGTGCAGGCCTCCAAAGCCTTTGTATACAGTTCGATGGCGCCATCAAAATCAGCTTTCTTGAACGCATCGTTTCCATCCTCCTTCATCTGTTCGTCCCTTGGCATGGAAGACCGCTTGGACTTTTCCAGCTCTTCTTTCAAAGGCTCGACTTCCGCTAGAAGACGAGACAGATCGCTGTTGTTAAAATCGACCTTTTGACCGGCTCGGATGGTCGCAAGCGCTTCGTCATATTTGCCCAGGCCCTTGAGAGCAACACCATGACGGTGGTAACCTAATGGATCCAAGTGAGTATGATATAGACAGGAGATTAATCAAGCAGCATACCCTTAATGAAGGAAGGGTTCAGCTGGATGCATTTCGCGGCATCCGACGCTGCTTCCTCATGCTTGCCCCATCCATTGTAGGCAGCACTGTCATATATGTCAGCAAATGGCCTTTGGAGTTAGACAGAATGAAGCATACCTTCGGTTCGAGTAGTAGACGTGGTTCGAGCCGTCGATTTCAATGGCCTCCGTGTATGCCTTAATCGCCGGCTCGTACTGTTTGTTCTTAAAGAACTCATTGCCTTCACTGTACACCAGTTATATAAGCATGCCTGAACTACCATCTACAAGTCGTATAAACATACTTCTTCTTCGCATCAGCTTCGGGATTCCCCATCGTGGTCGAGTGGTATCAATTAACGGGATGTGCCCCTGGATCTTCAGATGTACCAACTCCAGTCTTTCTGTCTTTGAAAATACACATCAGATACCATATCATTTGGATAGTAGACATATACAACTAATTTTCTAGATCACCTATGTAATTTTTTACCAATCATCTCTAAAAACATAATCTTATTGACCAATCCTATAGATCCAATGTAGTGTCGTTCGGAAACATTTTCAGTCTGGATTTTGCGTTGCCGAGAGCAAGTCGAGTTTCGTTTCTTTTTGTTGTTGCACTTGGGCAGAGCTACGGAAGTTGACGATGGATAATTCATGGCGGAATGAGATTGATGAAAATGAGCGGAAGAGTATGATTACGCAGATGTATGTATTTCGTTGACTTGCATTCATCTTTCCGCGCGGGAAAAAATGTTGGAGGTTACAGTGCAGAAGCTGATGAGGATGGATGTAGGTATCATGAACTATTGCGCATATCAGGTGAAAGCGATAAGCAGAAAGTATGGAGCTCAGCGGCGAAATTCGAATTGTTGCACTGGACTAAGAGCACGGACCGTGTAAGAAACCTTCTTGACTATGTCGACTCGTGGACGATTTAGCTTATGACGGTTGTTTGTACATTGCAGAATACGTACATGAACAAGATGCAAAGCAAG
The DNA here is from genome assembly GCA_023334545.1 of Salisapilia sapeloensis. Lineage (NCBI taxonomy): Eukaryota > Oomycota > Peronosporomycetes > Peronosporales > Salisapiliaceae > Salisapilia > Salisapilia sapeloensis. The sequence goes on from JAADVB010000300.1 coordinate 14,740, forward strand.
ATCATGACGTTAAAAAACCGACCGGCGACGGGCGGACAGAATGTGCAGCAGCAAGCGCAGGCCGCTCCTCAGCAGCCGCAACAGCCTTCACAGCCTCCTCAGCCCCAACAGCCTCCGCAGATGCAAGCAGCACAGCCTGCTCAACCGAACCAGCAAATGCAAGCTATGATGCAATCGGGGAACAACATGCAGGCGAATGGAAATAACTTATCGAATATGTCGCACTCCATGGCGGGACAAGGGAATTATAATGGCAACATGAGCTCTGGAATGCCTGCGCAACAAACTCATCAGCCTTTCACTTCCAGCTCGATGAATTACAACCAGCAAGCTTCGCAAGCGAATCCGACAAACCAACATGCGCAGCAGCAGGCTACGTCAATGGCCCAAACGTCGTCTGCGATGGGTCAGCAAAGCCAGCAGCAGCAACAGGCACAGCAGTGGCTCCAGCGAGTTCAAGTTCAGTTCCAGGCGCAGCAGCAGCAATTGCTCAACTCACAAAACCAAGAGACGCAACGGTTGAGACAGCAGCAATTGCAGGAGCAACAGACGTTGGCGGGTCAGTTGCAACAACAAGGAGCAACGGACGAGCAGAAGCGATTGCAAATGCAGCAACAGCAACAGCAGCATGCTGCTGCGAGGGAGCAGCAGCTGAAGGCGCATAAGAATAAGCAAGCTCAGTTGAAGAAAAAGCAACAAGAGTACTTGAAGCAAAAGCGACAGCAGATCCAGCAGCAAGGCCAGTTGAACGTTTCTGCGCCGCCGAATACGTCGACGATGATGGCTTCGAATGTAAATTCGAACATGAACACGAATCAAAGTGCAAATGTCCAGACGAACGCTTCGGCTGCGATGCGAACGATGCCTCAGCAAACACAACCAGCTCCGAATCTCGCGCAGAATGGCGTCAAGCAGGAGCAATTGTCTGCTGCGCATGAACAGCAAGCGAGAGATCGTGCGGCTCAACGAGCAGCGAACGCGACAGAGATGGCACAATCTGTGCCGGCTCATTCGATGCCTACGACCGCACCCGCTGCCACCACTACATCAAATAGTTCTGGAGCAGACGCAGCGTACGCCGAGCGTCTGAGTAAGATGCGAGCAAAGTACTGGGATGACCTTTTGCTCGTGTATCAAGAGTTCCAGCGGATGGTCAAGCAGAAGGGTTCGAATCCGAATCAACAGCAAGATCGTATCAACAACTTTTTGCAGAATCTCAAGCGCGTGATCGGACTATTGCAACAAGATCCGAGCAAGACGCAGAATGCTGGAAAGAATGATTTAGATCGAGTCGAAGCGCATATAGAGAAGCAAGTGCTGCCGATCCTCGCCAAGCTCAAGAGCAAGTCGAGGACGACGACTGCTCCGACGCCAGCTCCTACCACGAGCACAGCTCCAGCAGTCTCGAACGTCCCGACGTCGACTACGAATGCTCAGCAAGAAGCTTGGAAGAAGCAGCAGGAGGCACAACGTGCAGCCAAAGCGAAGGAACAGCAGCAAAAGGCAGCGCAACAACGTGTAGAGCAACAGCGCAAGTTGAATGAACAGAAGAAGGCACAGGAAGAGGCGTTGAAGAAGCGTCAGGATGCGATGAAAGCGCAAGCGCAAGCGCCGACCTCGGCTCCTGCCACCGTAGACTTGACGACACCAGCGACGCAATCGACAAAGACGTCTGCACCTGTGTCGACTGCACCAGCGACACAGGCGTCGAGTCAGATGAACATCTCGACGGCTGCAGCCAACTTGACGCCAACGCAGTATCGCAAGATGAAGCTACCGGATGCACAGAAGCAGCGACTGACTGCGGAGCATGCGAGACTTCGACAGCAGCAGCAGGAGATTATGGGAAAGCAGGCGCAGACCAAGGCGCCGGGACAGCAGGCCAAGTTAGCGCAGCAAGCACAGCTGCTGGCGCAGATGATCACGAAGATCTCGCAGCAGTTGGTGCAGAACAAGGTTGCTGAGGAATACGAACGAGCGCAGCAGAAGACAAATGGCAGTGCTCCGGCTCCGGCTCCGGCTGCAGCTCCAGCTCCAGCTCCAGCTCCAGCTCCAGTTCCAGCGGCACCAGAGGTGAAGCCGGTGGAAGAAGCTCCTGCACCTGCAGCACCCGTTGCACCTGCAGCCCCCGTTGCTCCGGAAGCACCAAAGGAAGCACCAAAGGAAGAAGCGAGTAGTGTTAAGCTGGATGCTAGCTTCCAATCAGTCGTTCCGGATTTGTCGGCACTAGGTGCGTCGGAGAAACTGTTGACGGCAGTCGCAGCGTATGAGAAGCATAAGCCAGAGGTACTTGCTCGATCAGCAAAGAGGTTTGGACGTATCGCGACGACGATTGGTGCAACGTTGTCGACTTCTTTTGCTGCCTAGTGTCTTGCAGGGTGCGAATATACTTACGTTCGTCTATTGATACGCTAAGTGTCTCCTATCAACTCGCATATGATTAATCTCCATCTTCCATCGTCTACAAGGAAGTAGAAAGGCATCAAGAGCATATATCCATACGAAAGGAAGCTAAGAATGAAAGCATGTCATTCTTCATCAAATATAAAATCTTTGGTTATTCCTTTTCGTTTTTTATAACTAAAGGTCATGCAGATCCAACGTACTTGAGGTACTTGTTGAGATGCTCATGCATATGATGCCTGGTGCTTGGTCACGTTCATCATCATCTGGCCTTTCACAGGTAACGTGATGGATGAGTCGTACGTGATCTCTTGACCAGACACGAGCGATAGATCGAAACTACTCAGTAAGCTTGCTGTGACAATCTTGAGCTCCATCAATGCGAGGTTCATGCCGATGCATCGGCGAGGACCAGCATGGAAGGAATTAAACTTGAACTCGGAGTATGCGATCAATTTGCCATGCTCATCGATGAATCTCTCCGGTCTAAATTCGCCCGCGTCTTCTCCCCATACGCTCTTCATACGAGCAAGTACGTAGGACGGAATGAAGACGTTGGTACCCTTCTTGATAAACGTCTTGTCGCTTAAAAGCACATCACGATTCGCTTGTCGTAGGTTTCTCGGGACTGGCGGATGCAGTCGTAGAGACTCTCGGACGGTTGCCTCCAAGTACACAAGTCGTTCGCACTGTTCTTTCGTCGGTGCTTCGATTTCGCCACGCATGAGTTGAGGAATTTCAGCCTCCATCTCCTGACGTATCTTGGTCACTACCTCTGGATGGAGGTGGAGATTATAGAATAGCCACGCGAGTGATTGGGCGGTCGTATCTCGTCCAGCGATCATAAAGTTCACCACGATATCTCGTAGATAGTTAGGATCAATAGACGAAGACCCGTTCTCCTTTTCGTGGTCCATGCCATCCAGAAAGAGTGCCACGAGGTTCTTCGTTTTCGTTTCATTCGACACAAAGCCCTTCTGCCTGTCTTCCAGTGACTGTGAAATGATGTCCATCACCGTCTTATTGATCACTTCCACATTGCGTGCGAGTTCTCCCTCGGAGCCGATTCGAAAGAAACGCATTGGTTTCCAGATCCAAGACGCATAGACGAAACGCAAGGAAGAGAGGCGTTGGCTCGAGTCGAAAGCGTATTCGAACGGATGAGCTTCCTCCATCTCAAGACTCTTTAGCTCAGCGCCAAAACCGATCTCAGCAAATGCCTCCAGCGTAAGCTTCCCAAAGATTCGGGCCATGTCGATCGGTTTCTGTTGGTCGACATGCCTTTGAAGAATCGTCTTTAACATGGTGACGTGCTTGTGGATTGTATTCGCCATAGAGTCTCGTAGAGACCGTGCAGTGAACAGACGACTGGCAACCTTGCGTTGGTGTTTCCACAAGTCACCGTCCACGGCAAAGATCCCGTTCTGGAGTACATCTCCAAGTCGTTCATGTAGATCGGAGCCCTACAGAGACCAACGAGTTAGACGATGTTTTCAACTGTATCAACCATGGCGTTCGAATGTAACGAAAGAGGACGTACCTTGTCAAAAGCCTCGAACTGTGTCGACAGCACGTCCTCAATAAGTTCGGGCGTTGCAGCGACGACCTCGGGTTTCATACCCACAAACTGGTAGTAAAATGGTTTCCAATTCACTTTCTCACAGGTTTCCACGTCGACATCATGGAATTTCAGAAAGTTTCGCAGTATGAAGAAGGTATGGTGGAAGATGGGAAGATTGCCTGGGGCACTTATAGGAGGCGTACCTCGTTTCTCCAATTCGGATCGCGTGAGATAATCATAGCCTGAAGAAATACCGTACAATAGCACAGCTCCAGCCAAGGCTGTAGTCCAACTCGAGTTCCTTAGAAGTTCAATGTCCATCACCTTGTACTTCTTTTCAAATTATCGACTGGCAGTGTGAGAATGATAAATTGGAAAATGCCTCGTCTCCTACTAGTAGATCACCACCGAGTATGTACTCATCATGATTTGTCGAGTTTGGATACATGGAGACTAATACAGAAAGTAAGACAAAAGAATGTTGTTGTTGCGAAGGTTTCAAAATACATATAGCGACACATTTATTGACGTGGGCTCTGAAACCACCAAATGCGAGCTCAACCATTTTGAATAATCAAGGGTGTATTGCTCGTCATCCCCAGATTCGAAAGGCTAAAGATTAGTCGCAAGCGAATTCCAGAGCGTGCGACGATCAAGTCGCTGCTTCTCAATTATGCATAAACCAAGATTTAGAACCATCTATATTCGTTTCTAGGTTGCCATTCGTTTTGCGTGCCTAGCAAATCATTGAGGTTGGTGACCTTGAAGTCGTGGCGTTGGGATGTCGCGTGGGAGGTACTGCGGTCTGGTGCGCACATATCGTGATGCCATTTCTTGAGGCTGATGATATTGCGTACTATAGAGTATCAATTGTGTTGGTAGACTAGTCTTGCTGTCATTCGGAGCTCCTGTCCTCTGTGGTTGTCGTGCCTTCCGAACTGATGCGAACTCGTGCTTTATGTTGTAGTGAATAGCAACACTGAGACGGAAATGTGAAAGCACCAGCCATATTATAATACATTCTGCAAGTTACCAAATCGTGTTTGAGCGCCGTATAATCTGGATTATGTAAAGTCGCTTCAGTCATTAGAAGCAACAGCTCGATTGATACAACAAAAGAGAGATTACGAGCAAAGCAAAGAGATCTATTTTCATATGCAACTTGCCCTTTGTAGTGCAAAAATAGATTTAGGTCGCCGTCGTGGGTCTCGTTTGTAATAGTAATCTGAAAACTTGGCCACGTACAAGGTGTATTCGCGTGTACGCATCAAAAGCAGGTAGAAAGATATAAAAGTAGTTGCGGAGTGTTACCTCTTCTGTTTTAGATGAATCTTCGCATACATATCCGACGTGGACTCGATAATGCTCCATCGAGTTGTTACTACCACTGGGGGTCAATTCGTCTGGCGCTGAGTTTATGTATTGACCACTTCGAAAGTTATATATACAAAGTTTTGTATGTACAGACGTAAAGTAGATGCAGGGCGCACGTGGTGCATGCATAAAGGGCAGCAAATTAAAGCAATTATATACATCCGGTAGTTTGAACATTGTAACTAAATTTATTATAATACATTTTGCTTCCACTTTCCATATGACAGCTTGGCCGAGTGGTTAAGGCGATAGACTAGAAATCTATTGGGGCAACCCGCGTGAGTTCAAATCTCACAGCTGTCGAAATCTTTTGCTTTTTTGTCTTGTTACTTTCATGTTGCACAGATACTCTGGGTGCG
>JAADVB010000301.1:0-20189 GCA_023334545.1 Salisapilia sapeloensis
GAGTCACATGCTTTGGACTTGCTACCTCGGCAAAGCAAACTCGGATGATGTGCTGCATTAGTCTTGTGACTCCTACTTGAAGCAGCATCCTCTAAGTTTCTACACACACTGCAATCATCTTCCACAGACTATTTGTGCCTGCCCTTAGATAAAGTTGTTAATGGTGTGGCAGCTCTGCACTCTTTCGTTGGATCCATGAAGTTGCTGTCAGAGTTCTCTTTTTGTTTAACGTCTGGAGAAACAACGGGGGTGAAATATGCGAAAGGATATCGTTTTGCCAACGCTGCAAAAGGCGGTGGATCAATTTCGCAAGTAGAAGGCTTTGACTTATCAGGACCTGATAAAGTATGAAGACAGTCAGTCGTGCTGAAATGCTCACACTCGTTGAAGACTTTCTTGCCGTCATGTTTGTCCTTGGGGTTTTGTAGCGTCTCTTGTGGTGCCACGGGTACTATCCCTTCACCTACTGTGTCCTCTTCTCGGACAGAATTGCTCCTACTAGAGCTCAGTTTACTTGACGAGAGACTCGGTTGAGCATCTAAAGAAGATTTTACGTTTCCATCAACGACAAGTGGTAACTTGCCCAGTGGCTCAGTCGTAGAAACCTGGAGGTTTCGATGAACGATCTTGCGTCGAACACCAGCAAGTCGAGAGGCCATTTTGATCTTCAAACTCGCCATGAGAATGAAATTATTCACAGGTGTAAATGCTTCGTCGATATCCTTTTTCGTGACGACAACGTGTTCAGGTGCTTCGAGATAGATGGAGTCAATGCATGATTTGATCCATGAATGAGACTTGATGTCTTCTATCGTCGCTCTTTTCTCTGGATCCTTTTCCAGCATCTTCTTTAACAGATCTAAGCTCTCTTCGTCCAGACCTTGATCAAATGAAGTTTCGATCGGATCTTCCCGAATGGAAGTCATGACTTCTGTCACGCTCTGATTCATTTGGCCGAAAGGAAGTTTCCCATTGTGAAGCAAAGCATACATGGTAACACCAACTGCCCATATGTCCACTTTAAATGGATCAAATTCTTCTCCACTTGTGCATTCCGGTGCCTGGAAATGATAGGTGCCTTCTGTGCTCCGAATCCGCTTGCTAGGATTGTCGTCCAGCATATCTGCGACACCAAAGTCGGCTAGCTTACACGTTCCTTCCAGTGTTTGCAAAATGTTTTCTGGTTTGATGTCTCGATGGCAGATCTGGTTACTGTGTAGATACTCTAATCCGACGATCACATCTCGGATGCACATCTGGGCATGCGACCGCGACGTTTTCGTTATGAATTCATAGCAAAAATCCCGATTATTCCATTGCATGATCTGACCACCTTGTATAAGGTCTAGCACAAGGTACATCCTGTCGTTATTCGGGTTGTCAATGACTTCATGAAGCTTGATAAGATTGACATGATGAAGTTTCTTCATAATCGCCACCTCCTTTTGTACCTTTTGAAAAGCATTGCAAAGGACCATCTTGCCATTCACGCGCTTAAACTCTCTCTTTCGTTTCAAAAAGGACTTGTTAAGCACCTTTAAAGCGTACTGATGTCCGTGCTCGTCTGAACATTGATAGACTTTCGAAAAGGTACCTTCACCCAGAAACCCACCAACGACATAGTTATTGACTTGTCTCGGCATCCCATCGTCTGGTTCATCCGATAAAGATGCCTCGGTACTCATGGTCTAGCTTCCCTTTCAACTGACAAAGAACGCGAATGGATCGATGCAAAATGCTCTCGTCTATTGTCGACTTCGTGATCTTATTCCGCCTTACCAAACCTTATTCATCTGTTCTCATCTAAATTCTACATGCTATGCGACAACCTTCTACCTACTGATGCCAGTCAATTGCACACGTAAAAACTGGTCTCGAAGAGCATGCTCGACGCCATTCGCACCTCTTGAGGATATACGTTCGTGCAACCTACCTCTTTGACTTGTCGTTTGTATACCGCTCGAAGACACCAAGTGCTGAACACGTCGTACCACCGCGACGCTGCCAAGCCTTCTCCTTCCATCCGTCTACTATCCTTTGTGTGCACACTAGGAGCTATCACACCTTCAGCATACAAAGGTATCTACTTGCATTGCTAGCAACAACGAAGAACTGTACGAGTTTCGAAAAAGAAGCGAGTCCAGTAGCTTTCTAGCTCGAAACGCTTTCTCCCTCACGCACTTTTCACCTCACGCTTTCTTCATCTTTGCATCTAGGACGTAACTTCTTCTTACATTTGCAAAGCACTTGTACCTCGTCTACGAGTAATATCATACCTTATATCGCGTCGATCGTCATAGCGATCAAACAACTCGATTGAAAAACTTGGAAAAAAGAGGCCAGCTTAAAGACGGCATGCACGAGCAGGAAAATGACAGGCGTGAAGGCTCAAGCCAGCGCAGTTATACGACGTCATCTGCAGCATCATCTGCACCAACGATGAGCGACTCGAACATGTCTCCGTCCTTTCGAGCCTTCCTTGTCGATGACATGCCTTCCCAACGCAAGTCTCGAAATCCATCGCAGGATGCCATGACGAACTTTGCAAACTACAGCTTTGGACAGATACCGACTGCAATGCCTCCGGACGTCCAGTCCAGTCGCATGGCACGATCCAGGACCATCAGTCGAGACGACGAAATTCCTGTGCTACAAGCAGGTCGAGGGACATTCGGATCCGAGACAGATTCCGATGAAGGCGAGAATCCGATGCTCCTTCGAAATATATCTGGTGATCGACGACCACATCCGCGCATGCGTGGCGACAGTGCTCAAGCGAATTTAGATAACGACTTGCATCGTATCTCGCCGTCGCTCATCATGGGCGACGCTGCAGGTGATTTAGAAAACATTGCTCTTTTGCAAACACCAGAAGACGCTCGAGCGAACGCATTTAAAATCGATAAAAAGAAATCGACAGTCTCGATGAAAAGCAGTCGCCTCGGTACGTCGGCCGACGGACCGTCCACTTCTGCCCATCTTTTACACCGGATGAAGTCTAGCGGACGGCAGATGTTTGGGTCGGACGTAGGCTCCTCAACGATCCCTCCGATCATTGCGAACGGTCCATCCGTCTCTCGATCTCGTAATTCTACTATCGACTCATCCATCCTCAGTACTACACAAGACGAATCGAGTTATGGACAAAAGAGCATGATATCGAGTCACTCTGACGCTCAGATCGATCGAAAGCTGATTCAGTGTGGCTGGTTGAACAAACAATCGGACGTTTGGAAAGCTTGGAAACGACGTTTCTTCGTCTTAATCAAACGTACGAATGCTCAGACAGGAGAGTACACTGCTTCGTTACAGTACTACAAAGGTAGTAACTATGAAAAGCTACGTGGTGAGATTAACTTAAAAGACGGACCGTTGCGTGTACGTTTCGTCGATGCGTCGATTACAAAGAAACCTTATTGCTTTGAAATTGCACGCGGTGATATCTCATTCGTATGTCAAGGCAAGAGCGATGAAGACGTTAGTGCGTGGGTTTTACATCTACAGACACTCGCAGGTAACCGTACGAATGACGTCGTACCATCCACTACAGCATCCATCCGTACGTCCGTCATGCGCATGTCGACTTTATCCTCCGGTATGGACGATCGAAACATTCGTATCGTTGCTGAATTACGTCGTATCTTACATACGCCCAAGATGCCAGAAGCGACACAAGTGCGTGACTTTATTAAATCCTTTGATGCACGTGCTATCGATGCCATGCGTTCTTTCCATGACTTTCAACAGTCTCTCACGCATGAAGTCATGAATGCACATGGCGATCGTATATTACATCTCCTCGAAGCATCCGGCACTTCTGTTCTTGATGATCCGCCGTCGCTTGAAACCGTTCGTATGACGATAGCGAGGCACATTGAAGAGCTCCTTTATCTCCCTCTCCAAGAGCAGATCGAGAATCAACTACGACGAACGTATCAGGAAGATGAAGCAGCGATTAGTCGCAAGGTACGATGGCTGCAAGGGAAAGATCAGACGTACTTTAACATCCCGTTGGAACATATCTCGAATAAAGAATGGCGTCGTCCTTCAAAGACACTAGCTCAAGTCACACGCGTGACACTCCCGTCGGCCAAGTACGACGTCCTCGTCACAGCATTGCAGTCCATCCAATCGACGTACGCCGAAGAGCATGCACAACAAGAAGAACCGGTGCAACCGCTTACGACAGAAGAGATGCAGCCAATCTTTACCTACGTCCTATCGAACAGCGCGTTAGAGAATCTCTTGTCCCTTCGTGTGATACTAGCTGAGCTCAACGGCTCCTACGCGGCAGACGCAGCGCTTGATGACGGCACGGCGCTCAAGCTCTTCACAGGTGCCGTCGAGTACATCAGCAGTGTCACGATCCCTGCGGTCCTCGAAGACATCTTCAAAGACCAGACGACAGTCACGATCGATGGCAGCTGGAGGAAACTCATGGACTTTGAGCCAGAGTCGACGTATCGCTACGGTGCTGTCATCGATACGATCTCGGCGCATGGATTGACGGCTGTAGGTAGTAATATAGCACGTGGCCATGTCCTTGTGACTGTAAACGGCCTGAACGTTGTCCTTTGGCCTTTCAACGCCATCCAAGCACTTCTCCAAGCCTCTTGTCCTCCCCATCGTCTCGCTTTCATTCGCAACGTCACGTACTTTCGTATCCTATCGATGAACAAGTCGCTCTGGAACGTCGCACTCATGCACGCTTGTCAACGTGGTGACTTGGGTAGCGTCCAAATGCTTCTCGCGAACGGAGCGGACGTGAACTACGTTGCGCACGAGTGTTATGGCAATACACCTCTCCACGTCGCCGTGAGTGCGAAGCACTATCGTGTCGTATCTTTCCTCTTACAACATGGAGCTATGGTCCGGACACTTGGCGAGCACGATCGTAACGTCCTTCATTTCCTCGGCTCACAATGTACCTTGCCGACGCAGATGGCAACGTCTCCATCTGACCTTGCAGCAGGACAAATCGCGCAGTTGTTAGATGCAGACAAGCAAGGCTTATCGACTGTCGAGCGTGTCGTCATGATCATACGAAAGCTCCTTGCGTACAATACGCCGACACAGACGGTGGATGTGTATGGCTACACGCCGTTGATGCTCGTAGCTGCGAAAGGGTACATTGATGCTGTGGACATGATCGTCGAGTCGACGGAAGGACAGATCGATCTGGATGCACGTAGTTGGCAAAGAGGCATGAGCGCCTTGACATTAGCTGCTCAAGGCGGTCATGTCGAAGTCGTCGAAGCGCTGCTGGATTACGGTGCGGACGTCGATAACGCGACGTTATATGGCGAGACAGCGATTCACTTTGCTGCTGCACTTGCGTCGGAAGAGCTCGTGAAGCTCTTGATTGATCACGGGTGTGAGATTGATGCCAAGACAAGAGAAGGAGTAACGCCATTGATGGTGGCTGCTGGGAAAGGGCTGGACATTGGCAAGACAGATGAGGATACTGCTTCCTCCCGTCTAGATGATACGCGTTTGATGCGGACGATCGACATATTGCTCCAGTCTGGAGTCGATCAAGACCTTGTATGCAAGCAGTACAGATGTGCACTGCACTATGCGTCCATGTACGGAGGTGCGAATGTCTTTGATCATCTCCGGACGTACTATAACAACGGATCGGAAGAGCACATGCGGGATCTACATGGCAAATCAGCTGCTTCAGTGGAAGAGCCGCTGACGTCATGTGAGCAGCAGGCAGAACAGGCAGAAGATAGTGACGATGATGATGAAGATGATGAACGAGAGGAAAGACCATCGGATATTGCTGTGCTGCTAAGTGCGCCGCAAGACCCAGAGAGCGGCGTGACTTTGTCAGAGGAATTGGCGACGGAGAAACATGAAGGAGACATCGAGGTGATTGCCGGTACGTTTTCTGCCATTGCCGATACGCTCATGCGATACGAACGCTATCGTGTTGAAGATGTCGATGCACTCGTGTGGTACTGTCAGTACGCTCAATGCTATCAAGACATGCTCGTCTTCCTCCAGTCTTTACTCACTCGTCACGCTGACACAACGAGACTCATTTACATTCGTCGAATGGTACTCGATGTCGTTGATAAACTCGTCGAAACGATTCAGCATCAAGTCGTAAGTGACCCGGACGTTGTAGCATCAATTGGATCCTTCTCTCGCGAACTATTTCCATTCGTGATTAAGGATGATCCTCAATGTGCCCAATGGCTCAGTTCGTCATTACTTCCTCATTTTCTAGAAGCCTGTCGTTCCGATGTGATGCGTGACTTTCAAGTGCTTTCGTTCTGTGATGATCAGTATAGCATGTTAATCGACTACTTGTCATATGCGCGACAGAAAGATCCGAACATGTCGTTCGTTAGTGACGAAACCTTTGCCTCTGGATCCCGACAGACGAGATTAAGGCGGCAACGATCGTTGGCTCGGAATAATAGTGTCGCGCAGAATGGAGCGTCGAAGCGTAGTGAGTCGAGCACGAAATTCGATCGGAATGGTCGAGCGGTGTTCTTGAGCATTGATCCGAACGTCCTTGCGCATCAAATTACGTTGCTACAACACTTTTTGTTCAGCAAATTAAAGGCGTCGGAGGTGCTCGTGATGAAGAAGAGTGCGACGGGTACGCCTGCGTACGACCGACTGCGAATGCTGCATAATCGCATCTCGATGTGGGTCGTCGGTCAGATCCTCCTAGGCGACGATCCAGATCAGCGAGCGGAAACACTTGCTCACTTTATCAAGGTGACTTACTGACACATTCTTCTGCTTTGACGTTGTTTCATCCATATTTCCTTGTAGATTGCTGGTGCGTTGCTATCTCCTCTACAGAATTTAGACGGGTTCATGGCTGTCATGAACGCCACGAATGATTCGTCGATCTTTCGACTGAAGAAGACGTGGAATCGATTGAGTGCACAGAGTCGAAACGAATGGCATGATCTGAAAAAGTATACCGAGAACGGCGCGAGGTACTGTTTCCTCATTCTACGGGACGTCGCATAGAACTAAAGGCTTATTGTATGATGCTATAGACCACTGAACAAACTGACCAAGGAAGGATCACCGCCGCTTATTCCGTACATGGGTCTCGTGCTGCAGAATATGGTTGCTGTCCATGAATTCCCAGATCGTGTCCAAGGAAACTTGATCAACTTTAAAAAAGTAAGACCGACAGGTTTCTAGACGAAGAGCCTGCTTACTTAAGATACATGCTAGATCCGATTCATTGGCGAGTTAGTCCGAAGGCTCATGCGCTTCCAAAAAGTGCCGTATCTACTCCCACTGGACAAGCGTATTATGGTAATTTTGCATCCCTTAATCATCTACCTGCATATACTCATACGCTACTATAGGACGTCATTTGTGCACCATTGAATCTCCCTTCTCCAGAGGCTTGCTTTGCACGATCATTGCATCTAGAACCTCGACCAAATGCATGAGACTTGCAACTAGTGTCATCTGTACACGATGCTCGAATGCACGAGCAAAGATAAAGATCGGAGCAGCTCAAGTAGTTGTAGAACGTGATACTTTTGCTTAGCTCCAGAGAACGTAATTCTATTCATGACGAAAGAGAAAAGCTTTGTCCATTGCCGTTGTTTCAAAAATCTTCTGGAGCTAATAAACCTCCCTTCTTCCCACGTCCTCGACCTCGGCCTCGTCCTCGACCTCTTCCACGTCCATGACCACGCTTCGTCAGCTCAATGTGCTTCATCCGACCACGCTTGAGCTCCGTCAAGTTGTTTAGAAAGTCATCACACAGTAGACATCCTTCGTACGTCGTGGTTCCATCTTTCAACGGTGACTTGTCCTTGTGGAACTCTACCTTTAGAGGCGTCGACCCACATGTATCACAGCTTTCATCAGACAGAGGCGTGATGTTGTGCAATGGTGTCGTGGACGTTTGAAACTTGACTAGTAGATTGCATGTGTTACATGCCAATTTCCAGTTCGGTTTACTCGTAACGTCCAGGACCATCGTGCCTTGACATACTTTCGTCTCTTCCTTCCCATCGTCTTCTCCAGGACAAGGAATGACCCCATTCTTGGTTAGTGAGTGCTTACACGTTGGATGGAGACACTGGTCACATCCCATCTTTCCATCGACATTCTCAAACGGAGGATAGTTATAGCAGTAGGGACATAATGGATACGACTTGCCCATCGCCTTGGCCGAGTTACCAAGTGAAAACAAGACGAGTTCGAACTGATCTAATGGACACTTGAGCTCCTTGTAGAGCTTGATCGTACCGTTCTGAGGTAACCCATACGTCTCGTTACAAGTAGGACAATGGAGACGTTGTGGCTTGAGCTTGACGTACTTCATGTACCGAAGACACTTGCCACACTTGGCAAGCGGTTTACCAGTCGCAGCAAGTGGAGAGAAAGTTGCCTCGAAGAGCGCATCCATGAAGGCAATCTTGTCGGTAAAGTAACGAAACTTCTTTTCGAACAAACTAAGCGAATGCTTCAAGACATCCGTCTTAGATGCTTTCCCCTGCGCAATCAATGTACATTGCTCTTCAATTGCAGCTCGAACACGAGGAAGCACGAGCTCCGGGTCCACTTGTTGATACCCATGCACGAGGACAATGCCTAATGCTGTCGGTACGAGCGTTCGACCGGATGACAGCTGGACGTAATTACGTTCACAAATGTTATTAATATGCGTCGGAATAGAAGCATCGGTACCAATGCCTCGTTTCTCCATGAGTCCAATCAACTCGGATTCGGTCAAGTACCCTGGAGGACTCGTCTTTCCAGCTCGAACGTTTAGTGATTTTAGCGGCAGTAACTCTCCTTCTGTAAAGCCAGGCAACGATGTATCGCTCAGCGTTTGAGACGTCAGTACTTCTGTAAACCCTTTCGACAGAACCTGATGACCGGAAACACTGAATCTTTCTCCACCGCATCCGAACATCACTTTAGTCGCGAGTAGCTTTGCATCGGAAGAGACGGTAGCGATAAAGTAGCGAGCGATGAATTCATACAGACGATCCATATCGCCTGACAAGTCACCAGGCTGAGGTGTCCGCACTGGTGTAATAGGCGGATGGTCACCGACGTCTACACCTTTCTTCGGCCGGTTGAAACCTGCCTGCAATAGACGTTGGACGTATGGACCCCAGTATGGGTTCGCCGTATGATGCGCAAGAGTAGACCGGATGTCGTAGCTCTCCGGATACGCCGTGCTCTCCGTTCGAGGGTACGAGATGAATCCCTGCAAGTAGAGCCTTTCGGCTATCTGCATCGTCGTAAAAGGACCCATGGCAAGAGACTTGGAAGCATGCTGCAGCAACGCTACAGTATTCAATGGCGTAGGACGAGTGCGACTTGTATTGGACTCTTTCACAGACAACACTTCGGCCATACCAGCCTCTGCGACGACACTATGGAAGGTATATGCAGCTTCTTGATCAAATAATCTAGAACGCTCCCACTCGGGACGTACGGTATGTCCATCTTTACTCAACTCTATATCCAGCGTCCAGAAAGATTCTGGCTGGAATTGCTGGATTTCGTCATGTCGATCGACACAGAAGCCAAGCGTTGGTGTCTGACAAGGACCGTAGGATACAAGCTTGGAGTCTAGATCGCCATAGCGGCCTTGGAAGTATCTAGTCTGGAAACGAGAGAATGCGACGCCGACCTTTAAATCTAATTCTTGCCGAGCATCCACTGACAAGGATTCCTATTTCAGAAATGAGACTTTTGCTAAAGAGTTTGTGATACATCGTTGTGTTACATTTTCATCGGGCTCGACCAGAGACTTGATAGCCTTTTTAATGTCACTCGGATTCACTGCAGAGAACTTGGCACGCTTGATGAGAGGCTCACCGTTGGCTTGTTTCTTCATCCGAGGCTTCACGCATTCTATCGTTTCGAAGCATATATTTTCACCTTCGCGATCACAATCCAGCCATAGGACTAGAGCATCGACATTCTTCCCTTCCGTCTGCAGTTGCCTGTATTCAGATTATCTTCGTATCGAATCGAATGGAAATGATACATATATATCTACCTAAAGACGCCATTAGACTCCAATTTCTTCACCGTTCGAGCCGAGAAGAGATCTTGCGGATCCACGGTATCCCAATTCGAATATTCCGGTGGGAAATCGCAAGAATACATGTGACCGGTCACGGACGTCACTTTAAATGTACATGGCGAGCCCTGGAATTCACCTGGAAACTCATGAATAGGTGTCTTCCCACTGCGTGGCTTATAAGGTGACGTTGCCAGTGCCTTTGCAATTGCATCAGCAATGCTAGGCTTCTCAGCTACCATCAGCACGGTCTTCATGACTAGATCACCTCCTGGTCCGATGTACGATTGACCTCACCACCAAAACTCATACTCTCATATCTAGCCACTTTATCTTGTAAAATACTAACAACAAACATTTACCATATAAATAAACGCATTTGTAATTCAAGATATTGCAAATATAGCCGATTTAAACAAATTAACAAGAGTAGAAACGAAATGATGCAATAAAACGTATCCCAGGAAGGCTAGAAAACGAAATAATTGGATGCAAAAGCCTTGTTCCTGTTTATCTTCTATGGACGGCCTAGAGGCTCAACGCAGACGCAGCTACACTCTTCTGTTACCATATCATCCGTATTAATGACTATATAATAACATACTGATTTCAGCAAGGTCCGACGATGCCGAGTTGGTATAGTGTCCATGAATGTAGTCCAATGCAAACTTTTGCACACGCTCATTTAGTTCCGCATCCTCCGGATCCGATTTTTGAATCTTCTGCGCTGATATCGCTTTCGTGCACACGACTAGACCAAAGTATGCTCTCAGGTTATTCGTCTTATTGATCGAAATCGAATGCGAGTAGTGCTTCCTCGCAGCACGTAGATTCGCTAATCCACCCAACGTCGTGTAGATCTAGAGACAAAAAACACGTCACTTAAGATCCTTATGCAGCTATAGACTAGACATACGTCAGCGAGACGACAGTGGAAGATGGCGTCCATAGGAGTGAGCAGCACGAGCTCTTCGAAGCAGAACGCAGCGTAGCGATATGCACCAGTCGAGAGATAAAGCTCACCCAATTCAGTCCACTAGCACCACATCTGTCAAGTAATATCGACTTGTACAATTGAAAAGCTACATACAGCAGCTGCATCCGTCTGGAAGGTCTTTAGGAGCTCATTAAGCGCTGCGATAGCGTCTTGCGTTCGGTCTTGGGCTTTTAAGATTGCAACTTTACGCTTCATCGCGAGCATATTGGCCGGATTCTCTTCCAATAGCTTGTTGTACACTGCCTCAGCTTTCGCGAATTCGCCCTTTTGCTCCTATATGGTGCTACGTAAGACATGGTAGGAGGTCTCCAGGCGTACAAGACGAACCAATTGGGTGCCTTCGAGACGAGCGACACGAGTACTGTTAGGGAACTTGTCCTGGAGAGCCTACGAGTAGATTGAATGATGATAAGCTATGCTAGAAGACACGAGTCGAGTGACTACCTTGAGGCATTTGCCACTAAGAGCGTCGTCATGGGTATCCAGTGCGGCTAGAAAGACCTGTTCATAGATCGTCCACACTAGACAATTCCCATAAAGCGTTAAGCTACTCCAATAACTGTACAAGGAGATAGAGCACACCTTCGTCGCCGAGTCGCCACGAGTACTTGTCTAACAAAGTTTGACCGAACTTGACCGTGACATTCGATGCACGGATCTTGTCCTTTCGGATTTGCTTTAACAAGTCTTTGATAGCATCATACGACTTGGTATCCTCCGCGAACGATAGCTTTTGCTCATAGATCGACATGTCCTCCCTTATCTCGTGTCCGGAATGAGGAGTCTTGCATACAAAAATATATACTCTCGTACAAGTACGATCATATTACTTGGAGCATAAGTACGAGTACTCGATTATGTCTTCTTCCTGGCAAGGCTGGGGATCCCGCTTTAACGTCTCCTCTTTTGTGTCCCAAGGTCTTGAACAAGTGAATAAGATTAAGGAAGATGTCGAAAAGCAATTTGATGAAGCAGTTGCTGGAAAAGTGGATGTCACGCAACAATCAAATGGACTTGATCGTGCTTCGAGCGATACACAAGCACCATTGAGTGTTGATAGTAACGTAGCAAAGGATAGGCCGATAGAGACAATGGACGATCTGCATGTCATGACTGTATCGCCTTCGGCCAAGGCAATGGAGCCAGCGACAGCTCAGCCTCCTTTATCGGAGAATGTCCAGAGGAGGGAGACGCTACAAGCTCTTATGGCTGAAGTCTTTCGTGAAGCTCAGTCGGAGGAGGCAGTCGAACACGAACCTATCAAGACATCGGTAGCTGCAGAGGAAGAAGAAAAGGAAGAACCATCTACGACTCCAAAGGGCTCGTCAGATCCGGATGATGAGGAAGAATCCACTAGCGAAAAAGCAGAAGTGGAAGATGAAAGTGATGAGAAGTTTACAGTCGTGCAGGAAGAGAGTAGTAATGATAACAGTAACCTGGAGGATTCCACCGAAGCTCCGGAAGAGCATTTACATTACAATAGCGAAGCGAGTAGTAGTGATCATGAAGATGATCCGCCTGTAGATGACGATACAGGTCAGGTAGAAGACGAGTCTACCATCCAAGAAGACACAACCATTGTCACCTCCCATCCTCTCCAGCAAGACGATAGTGATGATCAAGCTTCTTCGCTCCAACACCAGCTCCAGCAGCGTGAAAACCAATTAATCTCCATGTCATCCACCATCCAAGGTCTTCACGATGAGCTAGAACAGGCAAGTCAACGAGAATCTGCAGCCGTAGCTACTTCCCGCAGTCTCTCAGACCAGCTAAAGTCATTAGAAGCAAAACTTTCGCAACGAGCTCAACAACAATCGACCCAACGCTCGAACGACATGTCTGCACTTCAGTCTGCTTTAGCTGAGAAAGAAGAGAAGCTTAAGGCTCTTTTAGACGAAGGTCAGGCACTGTCGATCAAACAATCGCAGCTAGAACAACGTGCTCGACAGCTTCGAAAGGAGAAAAGTGAGGAAGAAGAGAGACGTAAACGTGCTGAATCAAGCCTCGAACAGACATCAATGAAGCTTCAAGATATTACAAATAAGTTCAAAGCTACGGAACAACAGAATGGACAGTATCTCCAGCGCCTTCGGAGTATGGAACAGAGTCGAGATGAACTGATGAAACGCGTCGCAACGTCTGAGAAGACGCTCGAGGAAAGAGGTACAGAAGTAGACAAGTTACGTGCGACGAATGCGAATTTATCTGCAACCAAGAGAGAGTTGGAGAAGGAATTGGAGACATTAAAGACAGCTTCGCAGTCGAATGCACAGCTGAATGCTCAGACACGAGAGCTACAGGATACGATCGATGCACTCAGTCAGAACGTACGTGACTTGGAAGAAGAGTCAAGTCGAAGAGAAGAGCAGCATCGTCGACAGGTGCAGGATTTGAAAAAGAAATGGCAAGATGCTCTTGCACGTGTTGATTCGATGGGTACGAGCATTTCAGACGCGACACAACCATTGCTAAAGCAGATTCATACGTTCAAGGAAGAGTCTCGACAACGAGACAAGGAATGGCAAGAGAAGGAGCAAGAGTGGAGGAGTCGAGTGGATGCAGAGACAGCAAAGGTGCATTCCATCGAGACGGAGCTTCAGGAACAGAAAGACCAGATGACAGCATGGGGGGAACAAGTCTCAGCACTTGAGAATCAAGTCGCATCCACCTCACAAGAACTTTCGGATGCGTTAGAAGCAGTGGAGACAGCTAAGAAACTTGAACGAGATGCACGTGGACAAACGAGTGCTCTACAAGTCGACCTCGAAGGTCTCTATTCTCGTCTCGAGGAAGAGAAGAACGCTAGGATTGCAGCTGAAAAGCGACTAGAAGAGCAGACGGAATCCACTCGCAAGACATCATCGAGTGAATCGCTCTTAGAAGAAGCCAAATCGACGGAATCGGATCTTCGGAAGCAGCTCGAGTGGTACAAACGCGAGGTCAGTCGCTTGCAGTCAGCTGCATCCACACCTCTAGATGCTTCAGGTGACGAATCGACACTTCCAAAGGTGCCGAGCTTTTCCAGGCGAGATGATCCGGCAGCACAAGCATCTATCTTGCAGCAAACGATGGATGAAGAGCCTTCCGAGTCCAGAGCTACGTCTGTGCTTGGACTCAGCCAGCTACAGCAGCGCGTTCGGCTGCGTGAAGGCGAAAGTCGGATGCTACGACAACAGCTCGCGTCTCTAGAAGCTCGACAGAAGCAGTCGGCAGAGGAGATCGTCCGATTGAGTACTCGTAACGCGTTGCTCGAGACGAACGAAAAGACGTTTGAGCAGACCAAGGCAGAGCTCGAAGAGCTCAAGCAGAAGCAGCAAGTCTTGTTGGAACTACTTGGCGAGAAGGAAGAACAGGTCGAGGAACTCCAAGAAGAAGTGAGTGAACTAAAAACTTTCTATCGGAAGCAATTAGATATGCTCGCATCTTCAGATCAAGCATGAACGTATATAAGAATCGAATTGATTTTCAAAAGCGTCATTTACTGTTGTATCAAAAGCTATTACAAAATATCTAGGAGATATTACATGGCAACGTCAAACTTCTTACGTCCGTCCGCATAGTTTAAACCAAAGTACGGCTCAAACCCGAACGACTTGTGCGGTTGATCGAACATTTGGAAAAAGTAAGCACGGTCGTCTGCGAGGTGTTGAACTTGCCACGCACGGAATTGATCAAAGTACGCCTTAGCACTGTCCGGACTACCGTAGTTCCCTCCGAGCGAACCACCAGAAGGCCAACCGGTTTCCGTGATCGCAATCTTCTCACCGACACCAGGGAAGATGGCGTTCACTTCGTCACTGTGGAGCTCTTTCCATTGCGCTTCGACTAACCACATGGCGTTCTCGCCTCGAGTCGAAGGCGTAAAGCACGTGTGGAGATTAACGCCAGCAACGTCACATGCAGCAATGAGTTCCTGGAAACCTCTGATGTTGCCTTGACGAGACTTGTCAAGGTACTCGGTGTTGCGTTGGACTGTTCCGATTTCAGTCTCTGGACATTCGTTTTGGAGCCACCAAACGTAATCGATCATCTCGCGAGGCACCTATAGACATATGTTAGTGATAGTCTTTAGAGGATATGGTCGTAGTGCTTACCTCGTCGACATTGGCCAAGTTCTCATTGCCCACCATGATCTATAAAGAGGATATGTCAGTATTATAATAAATATAGAGATATGGTAACCTAGACGTACTTGTTGGACTCTGGCTCCATTGTTGAGCTCCTTTGCATAGTGGACAGCATCGATAGCAGCATAGATATGGGGCTTGCTAGCCTCTGGATTCGCGTTATCGTACGGAATGGTCATGCACACATTCATCCCTTTAGCTAGTGCTTGACGAGGGAGGTTGATAGGTCCAGCTTCGACGTAATACGTTCGCACAGCGTCGAAGCCTTCTGCCTTGATTCGGGACATATCAGCATCCACCGTCTCGGGGGTCACGTAGTCAACGTGTTCGGGATCGTAGCAGACACCGAGTGCCGATGTCGTGTGCAAGGAGGTGCATGCAATAGCTGCAGCAATTGCCAAGGCAGAGCGGAGGATGGAGAAGTTCATCTCGAGTCTTGAGACGTTAGCGGCGAATGCGAAAGTGAACCAGGATCGATCAAAGTCAAGTACGTTGTAATGGTGGCTGGATTACCATCGACTCTCCATTCCGCATGTCCGTCACAGAAGTGTCCGGTGGAAACTATGTTAATAGCGCAGAGTAACTGCCCCTCAAGCAGGCGGAGAAAAGCTCTGGATCAACATAGGAGATGCGATATGAATGTTAACTGTCACTGGCGCGTCTGCTGTCTGTTCGAAGGGACGGGAAGAAGATGAGACGGAAAGTATGCATCCCTTGGGTGCCAGACGCACTATGTGACAGGTTCTGTCGACTAGATAAATAGATCGGTATTTAGATCAGCAGCCAGACCATATTGTAGCCAGTGTCAATTGAAAACAATCGGCGACAGAGGTGAAGCTGACATCTAGATTCCCATCCAACTCCGAGCTCATTCATCCTGGTAGATCAGAATGGTCCTATCTCCAGCGATTACAGCAATTAATTTATCCATTGGTTTTTTTATCTACCTCGACTATTCGTACATTAATCGAAGCTTTGATGCGACCAGTATGGAGGAAATGCTGGTTCATATCTAGCACTAAAATCCGTATACTCATCGGCTGGAAATTTGACATATCCTTACTCTAATCCTTCCTTTGGCAAGTATATTGATTCTCACTTCTAACTCGACTTTCCTAGGGTTTTCATCGTTTCATCTTTGGATCGCTTGGCAGCAAACTTTCGTAGGCAGTTTCGAAAGCAAAACGCTTTCCATGAACAGGCAAGAGGTTCGAATCGAAGCGTAAGAAGGAGATCATTCCGACACTTTGGCCCAGCATCCTAACTTTTATTACAGTTCGCCTCTAGCCTCTTGGACCATCCTTACATCTCATCCTCTTCTAAAAGCATGTTGGGCACGGCATGCTGAATCGGGTAGCTTCGAGCACAGTTATTGCAGATCAATTCACCTTCGACGATATTTGTCTATAGACGACAGTTAACTTTTGAATTCTTGTACTTGAGGATATAAAAACGTTTCGTGCGTACGTCAAAGATGACTTTATGAATGAGCTGGAGAAGCTCGTCAGCATTTTCATAGTCTTCTGGTAATTGTTCAGGCAATACTGGAACATCAGGATGGTTGAGCTATTCCATTCGAAACCCAAGCTAAGGCTATGCCGTCATCATACAAGTACATGAGAAGAATATACCTCCTTAGTGGTTTGCACGAGCGCACTGTAGTCAATCGACTTGAGAATATGGAGCATAAAGGGTTTGCTATAAAGCGTCTCGGCAACGACGACACCATCCATAGACGGCTGGATCTATAGCACCACGAAATAATTAGCTATTCATTCCAAACGCTTCAAACTCCTTTTGGCATACTCGCAATGGGAAGTTGCGTGGACGCTCACTAATGTCTTGAGTAGCCGTCTCTACGCATGCCTTTCACAAAAAATATCAGTCCACATAAACAACATTCTCCACATGCGATTGCACTCTACCTTGACATTGCAGACCATCATATTGTGCGTTAAAAGCCTCATACTCGTCTTCTATGGCACGTCGCTCTGATCTCTTGACCACGCACTCGATTTTGAATGGCTACACTAGGTCGTATTGGCTAAAAGTCGAAATTAATCCCAGCCATTGGCTGAAAAGACCCAACTTCAAATACGTCAGCATTGGTTGGAAGCGCTTCCACCGACACTAAGCACTCCGACTTCCGTCGTCTAGCACCATGGTCAAGAAGAAGTATCAAAGTAAGCGATTGACTGTGCACAAGAAGCACAAGATTGCCAAGAAAGTCAAGGAGCATAATCGGAAAGAACGCAAGAAGGAACGTCTTGGACACTCGAAAAAACAAAAGGACCCAGGCATTCCCAATAGCTGGCCTTTCAAGGAAGAGCTTCTAGTCCAAGCAGAGCAAGCTCGTTTGGCAGAGAAAGCCAGTCAAGAAGAAGCAAAGGAACTGCGGAAGAAGGAGAAGAAGGAACGTAAATTGAAAGAACGAGAGCAGCTCCAGGCCGATGCGTCCGGTGGAGATATCGCTCTGACGCCGCAATACGTCTTCCTCCAAGCACGTAAAGAGCTCAAGGTTAGTGTACAGAAAGCAGACATCGTCTTCATCGTTCTCGATGCAAGAGACCCTCAAGGCTCTCGCTCGTTATCGCTTGAAGACGGTTTGATTGGCAAAGCAAACAAAAAGGTCGTTCTATTGCTCAACAAGATCGACTTGGTGCCGTCGGACGTCGCTCAAAAGTGGCTCTCGTATCTTCGTCGCTTCCACCCGACGATCCCTGTGCGTGCTCTGAATCACAGCCCGGTCGACTTGTCCGGCAAGAAGAAGCCGAACAAGCAAGCCAAGTACCAAGCAGCTCTCCAAGAGCGATCACAGCAGCTCAAGGATCTACGCGACAATGGTGATCTACGTGCTCTCCGCCACTTTCTCGATGACCTGACGAAAGCACAGGACGGTAAACAGATCCACGCTGTATTCGTCGGCTATCCTAACGTCGGGAAAAGCACGCTCCTTAACTCGCTCAAGAAGCGGAATGTCTCGGAAGCATCGTCTGCGCCGCACACGACAAAGAGAATTGTCGAAGTGCACTACAATCAGACTATCACGTTGCTCGATGCGCCTTCTCTAGATGCCTCTTTGAGCGACGAGTCTGCGGTCATCACTCGCCACGGCATCGCTAACGTCTTCTTAGATGACCCTGTTCCAGCCGTGCAAGCGCTACTAGAACGTTGCGATGGTAGCAACCTCATGCATACGTTGCAACTACCTCTATTCCGTAGTCATGAAGAGTTCCTATCGAAACTAGCCATTCGTCGTGGCCTTAAGAGGAAAGGTGGTGATCCAGACCTCTTGGCTGCAGCTCGATTTTTCCTTCGAGCTCTTGGTAACGGAACGTTGGAGACGGCATGCAATCCACCTAGTAAATCCAAGGCTCGATTCGAGTTACCAGAGTGGTACACTGAGCTTCCGTTGGCTCAATTAACCGAATTTGAGTCCTTGCTCTTTGCTTCGAATGAAAAGAAGGAGCATGATCCGAAACGTACGATCGTGATTAACTACATCGCACCGAACCATGCTGTTGGTGACACGACTGAATTTGACGCTGTCATGGGCCAACGACCAGAAGACGACGGCTTAACTTCAGAAGATGAAGAGCAGGATGAAGACATGGACGAATAAGTCGAGATGTTGTAATACATTGATTTCTTACACTCTTTCAAGCTACCAATTTACACTCCCATTGGTCATTAGATCATATACATGATCTAGAAGTCGATGGCACCGCACCGATACATCTACTCGACAGCTAAACTCTTTTGTTGAAGATCTCAATAGGAATGAACTAAACTGCTTCATTTTGTATGCCAAGATAAACTTCTAAGGGTACAAAGCGTCAAGCCTATGACTTTCGGTCATGCAAGGAGTAGAATCTTACTGTTCTTTAGCCTTGTAATTGGAATGCCGAGACTTTAATATAGCGTCTGTAGCTGGCACCTGCCGCAAGGAATTAAATGAAGTCTTTGATCCATACATCCCACGGCTATTTGCACAGCCAAATGTAGCAATGGATTTGACACCAGAACTATACTTGCCATATTCAGTCGTGAAGTAGTCACAGTGATGCAAGGTCAAATGCCATTATAGCCGGTCAAATAAAGCTCTCACAGGTATAACCGTACTGATGGAGATGTTCATAGTAAATAGCTTTTATGTATTACACTCACAACGTAATGAAATGAAAGTGGACGTGATATGAATATGTGAAGTGGAATAAACAAGTATATTAACTTCGTCTTATCGACACTTCTGTCAACGTAAACAACTTGAGACGATGATGTCAACGTAAGCAAATTTGAATTCAAAAGATGCTCTTTTGTGTATCATTTCGCGATTTGTATGATGGAAGTGAAGGATATTGGACCGTATATGCTCAAAAAGGAGCGTCAGACCGGTGACGTGAACGTCTCGGAGCTCACAAACCTGCTGCAGGGTGGGGAGAAACGGAATGCTCGTCGAAAGGAGTTCCTGAGCATGCTGAAGAAGCACCCAGTACTCTCGGATCGAGACATGATGTTCCGAAACCACACGGAGCGATACAATACTGGTCTGAAGAAATCCTACCACTATGTCAAGCTGCTGAGCGATGAGAATATCACCGACAAGGATGATAAGCAATTGCTCTACAGCCTCATCGGTGAGCCCCTACCCATCGATGTCCATCGAGCGATGTTCACGCCGACGCTCGAGAACCAAGCCGACGATGAGCAGCAGAAAAAGTGGCTGCCGCTCGCCTACAACTACAACATCCTCGGTGCATACGCCCAGACGGAGCTCGGTCATGGCTCCAACGTCCAAGGTATCGAGACCACGGCGACCTACGACAAGAAGACGCAAGAGTTTGAGATTAACTCGCCGACGCTCACAAGCCGCAAGTGGTGGCCAGGTGGACTCGGCAAAACGGACAACTACGCCATCGTCCATGCTCGTCTGTATATCGACGGCAAGGACCATGGTGTCCAGGCTTTCCTCGTCCAACTGCGATCGTTGAAAGACCACCAGCCTCTTCCTGGCATCGAAGTCGGC
>JAADVB010000302.1:0-20101 GCA_023334545.1 Salisapilia sapeloensis
AATCCAGCGTCAGCTGTCCCACGTTCCCATACGAGACCGCCGGCTACACCATATCAATCCAAGAGCATCAGCACTGTTCTCAAAATCAAAAGCGCTTCTTGGTAGTATCTTGTAAAAGCATAGACGTACCACAACCAAGGTACTTCCGTGAAGGAGCTTCTCAGCGCTCGGATCGGCCGTCGGTGTCGGCACAAACTCCATCTCGTGCTTTGTGTCCAAATAAGCTTGTCAAAAGATGCATAATGGCCATAGAAACGAATAAGATCCGGATAGTCGTACGACATCGTCTGGGGTCATTTTTAGTTTCACTCCGACCAGTATGCAGGCGTCTGCCCCTCCATATACGCTCGGCGTATGCGTCATGGAGCGGAAGGCGAATTCGGCTCCCATGCAAGAGATCCTGTCTCGACTTCCGTCTTCACTTTTCACCATCGTTATCTTTGGTGACGACACAATCCTGAACAAACCGATTGAAGACTGGCCGGTGTGCAATGCCCTGATCTCGTTCTTTTCCTCAGGGTTCCCACTAGAGAAAGCGCAGGGTTATGTACGTCTGCGTCGTCCGGTTATTGTGAATGACCTCGAATCGGAGCCGCTCTTACGAGACCGACGAGACGTCTACCGAATCTTGCAAGAGGATAACATCCCTGTGCCTCGACACGTGACTGTAAATCGCGATGGGTATCGCGGGCTACCAGATTCTGAAGTGATTGAAGGGGAGGACTGCATTGAAGTGGATGGAGACAAGTTAACGAAGCCGTTTGTAGAAAAACCTGTGGATGGTGAAGATCATAATATATACATTTACTACCCTATGAGCGCGGGTGGCGGACGCAAGCGACTATTCCGGAAGGTTGGCAATCGATCGTCCGAGTTTGATCCACAGACGAATCGCGTACGGACTTCTGGTTCGTTCATCTATGAAGAGTTTCTTTCGACGCAAGGCACGGACGTGAAAGTGTATACTGTCGGTGCGAACTACGCTCATGCCGAAGCACGTAAAAGTCCTGTCTTGGATGGACGAGTTGTACGGGACGCAGCGGGAAAAGAAGTCCGGTACCCAGTCATCCTATCGACAAAGGAAAAGGATATGGCTCAGAGAGTGAGTCGAGCGTTTCGTCAAACAATCTGTGGGTTTGATATCTTGCGCGGAACGAACCAGTCCTTTGTGTGTGATGTCAATGGCTGGAGCTTTGTCAAGAACTCTGAAAAGTACTATGAGGACTGCGCCACATTGCTCAGTGGATATCTTGAGCAAGCTCTTCGGCAGCACGAAGTCGGTACGTTGGATACCGACTTGGAGGCTCGTGGAAACCCTGACCAGATGCCTGTCGGATTCATCGGCGCAGACGATCCGTTCTATCTGTCCAGCTTCCACTTCCCAGAGGCTGGTGCTGGTGCCCAATTGTCTGAACCTCCTACTCTACTCTCGAAACACGGTAGCAGCAGCAACATTTATGAAGAGAGTCTGTTGCATGCCTCTGATGCACACTCGACTAGCAGCAACTTGAGCAACTCTATAGGTCCACCCGGTGAAGAAGGAGAAGAGTTGCGCTGCGTGTTGGCTGTCATTCGTCATGCTGACCGCACACCAAAGCAGAAGATGAAGATGCAAGTGTGCCATCCGTCGTTCCTAGACTTTTACCATGCTCGACAGTCGGACTCGTCCAAGAAGAAGGACTTAAAGATCAAGGCAGTGGCGGATTTAGAAAAGCTGCTAGAAGTCAGCAAGGATCTCTTGCGGCGATACGATGAGCGGGAAGAGTCTTTTATGCACTTTTTATCGACGAGAGAAGAGAAGTATGAAGAAGACACTTCGGACCGGATGCAAGGGTACCGGACTTTACGAGACGTGCTCCAGCGTTGGCAACTGGTGGGTATTAACCGCAAGGTTCAGCTAAAGCCACGCGAGTATAGTGAGCCGGATGCGGATGGAAACGTCCAAGCGACCAAGCTGCTGCTGATTCTAAAGTGGGGAGGTGACTTGACCCACAGCGGAGAAGAGCAATCGGAGAGCTTGGGCAAGAGGTTCCGACAGATGATGTATCCAGGAGGAGAAGGTGGTTTGCTACGACTGCACTCGACCTTTCGACATGACCTCAAGATCTACACGAGTGACGAAGGCCGTGTGCAAAAGACAGCTGCGAGCTTTGCCAAAGGTCTCTTGGAGCTAGAAGGAGATTTGATCCCGATTCTTGTCGGCCTGGTCCTCAAGTCCAAGGATGCCGATTCGATGCTGGACCCGTCTGGCTCGGAAGCCCAGGAGATCATTATGCGCGTAAAGCAGCGATTGCACAAGATCATCCATCGCTTGGATGATACGGTGCAGCTCCTCGAGTCGGACTCTCGACTCATTCGCTCTGTTGCTCGTGCCTTGAACAGTATTTCGGAGCCGATCAAGAAGATGGAAGAGATGCATACGATGCTGCGGTACTTGAAAGAGCAATTGACCAAGAACTTGCAGGAGAAGGCGAGACTACGGGCGGAGAATGCTTCGAAGCACCAGGATAATGTACTCCCGACGTACGCGTCCATGGAGAGGTCCATTAGTTTGGGTGGCATTCGAAGTCGAAATGGTTCCCATGATCACATCTTCCCGGAAGACGATGAAGAGATGGATAGAGTCCATGAAACTAATCGTAGTAAAGGTGAAGAAGTTCCGCCCTCCTCTCCTCCGATGGGTGCAGGTGCTAGTCGCCTACTCGCGAGGATGCGTCGACGCGTCGCGGAGGAAGAAGTGAACTTCCCAGAGCCATGCGGAAGGGAGACGCTAGAGATGATGCGCGAACGATGGGCCAAACTTCATCGTGACTTTTACAATAAGAAGAGCGACGCGTACGACTTGTCCAAAATCCCGGACATTCATGACTGCATCCGATACGACGCTCTGCACAACGCGCAACTGCACTTGACGAGCATGAGGAAGCTGTTGGACATCTCTAGCTCCTTGTCGCATGCACTCGTGCCACAAGAGTACGGTATCAATGTGGAGGAGAAGGTGAACATTGGTGCTGCCATGTGCCGTACGTTGCTGACGAAGATCAAGGACGATCTGGATCTTGCGAGAGGCTTGGAACTACAGAACATGCATCGATTGAATCCGTCGTACGTTAAAGACAAGATCAACTCGACGCATCGAGCCGTTCGGACGCGACTGTACTTTACGAGTGAATCCCACTTGCATACGCTGCTCAATGTCCTACGATACCCACGAAGCGATTCACCTGTCGCAGCGGCGGTTGGAGAGGAAGCGAAGAAGTGGATTGAGACGATCCCAGAGCTGTGCTACATGACCCACTTTGTCTTTCGTGTCTTTGAACGCTTCCAATACGCCAAGGATGATCCGCAAAGGTACAGGCTGGAGATCTCCCTAAGTCCTGGCGCAGATAACGACCCGCTGCGTAGTGACACAGAGAGTGTGAATGACGTTGCGCCGTTAAAGATTATTTCGAGAGAAGGCGTGACGTGTCAAGAGTTTGTGGATTACCTTGCAGACGTGATTAACTTTGCTGAGCAGCGATTGGAGGCATCGGAGATTGCCAAAGCAACGCCGACTTCAAGTCCGAAGCAGAGCGAGTCGGAGGATCTTTCATAGTCGCCTTCATACAATGTACTAGACGGTAATACCATGTACTTGGAAGAAAATATGTGCTTTGTTTTTAAGTTTTCTACTAGACGATAGGTGTCATGGAGCGAAAGCTCTTGGTGGGAAATATGCTTGAAAATCTGTAGAATAGGAGCCAAAAAATGCTTCGAGTGAAACTCCATTGGGAGTTTCAAGCGATGACAGGGCAAAGCACTGTACGAAACGCCGGTAAGTCCAAATACATTTTGGTATTAGTCCAGTGACTTGTGCCTACGTAAATAACGATCTTGCGTCCCGATGGATGATACGGTACCTCGTGGACCAGATATTGCATGGGCGTCTGGAAAGTCGGATCCTGCTATAGACTTTCGTCCTGCCACAAAGGTTCGGAGCATCGAGGCGAAGATTGCAAAGCGAAAAAAGGGTGGACAGCGTATCCGTGACGACAGTGACGACGATGATGATGATCTGTACGGGACGGACCCAAATAACTTGCCGTTGTCGCATGAACCTGACAGTCGAACAGGCCCAGCAACGGAAGACATAAAAAAGCTCTTCAGCACTGTACCACCCTTGGAGACGGAAGAACAAGCTGTAAATCCTCGAAGAAACACTGTCAGTGCTCTCTTGTCGGTTGTACAAAAGATAGCTGTCCCGGAAGTTCGTCGTGAAGCCAAGGTGCATTCGATTATGGAGATGCTAAGATTGCGAGCCGTGCACATGAAGCGCTCTCAATTGGCACTAGGAGCGCACACGACATCAGCTGCCTTAGTAGATGCAGTCTATGTGCTCGTGAGTGTGCCTTTACGTATTGGCTTCATGTACGACCCGTGGAATGGTATAGACATGACGAATGAGTGGACTCGTACACTTACCGTTTTATCGATCTTGGATCTGATCGGTGAAATTGCTCGACTAGCTTTCATTGTTCGAGAACGAACGGTCATTTTTGCAAAACAAAAACGTAAACAACGTAGTAGGTCAGCTCGTTTATCGCTTGTTGAGCATGTAACGAGCCACTTTGCAAACGTACGAAGGAGCGTCGTTGTGCCAGAAAAGTCTATTGTATCGCTACGAAAGAGTAAAACTGGAATCGATACCGTCAATTCAAAGGGGGCTGTACGAAGGCCTAGTCTTAACGATGTAGAAGAAGTATCTAGCGTGCGAGAGCCTTTGTCTTCGAGCTCGCTGCCACGGATGATGAACTCGAAAATGACTGCCTTTGCATTCTTTCTTCCGTTGGAACTCGTCGCGGCCTACTTTAGCTACAACCTCATTCACGTCGCTCGTCTGCTAAAGTATTTGGCGATGGTATTTCAACTTCGCTGGGTATGTTCGTCCATATTAAAGAAGAATCGGTCATTTCGTATCGTGCGCCTGCTATCGTTTAGCACATTGTCAACTCCGTTTCACTTTTGCTGGGTCGGCTTTTACCTTTGTCATGTTATTGCCAGCGGCTACATGTTCTTGGCGCATTTCAACTGTGGGATAAACTTTGATCAATGTGGATCGACATTGCTACATCCAGGTTGCTGGGCCATCAAGGACAAGTTAGAGCATGCTTCGACAGTAAGAAAGTATTTAAGAGCACTCTACTGGGCAGTAAAATCTGTGTCGACACTTGGACAGGGTGACATTTTGCCGACGAATGAGATGGAAACGTATTACTGCATTCTGGTCCAGTTGCTTAGTGGCATGTGGGCAACCGGTTTGCTAGCAGCTTGCTCATTCTACTTTACGCGCAGAGATGGTGATCTCGGTCAAAGCGTCAGTACTCGCCTTGAGCAAGCACTACTGTTTTTAAAGTCCAGAAAGACACCAACTGAAATCTCGACTGCGATTCAAGCGTACTATGACTACATGCAGCGAACACGGAATGGCATTGAAGAACGAAGTGTGCTTGCAGAGATGCCACAGCAATACCGACTACAGTGTGCGAATTACTTGGCATACCGCTACATGAGAAAGGTATGTCTCTCTTCTATTATCGATGCGTAAATGCGCATGGATTGCAGTGACGCTAACGCATATGTCTGACTAGATCCCATTTTTCTCTCAGCAGCCCAAGCCTTTTATGAAGACTGTACTCGGGTTAGTTGAAAAAGACTTCTTTTCGCCAAATCAAATTATAGCTAGACAAGGTGACTCGGAAGAGCTCATCGTGATCGCCCGAGGTGAAATTCGGGTTGTTCATTCAGAATCAAGGGAGATTGAGCAAGTATTAATGCGAGGAGAATGGATTGGGGAGAAGTCACTTTATCAAGATACGAATTTGAAGAAGGATTTGGTCGCTGGCACATTTTGTGACATCTTTTGTCTCTCGAGGCAAAACCTTCGTGCAGCTTTGTCACGACACTTTGCCAAATTTAAAATCTCTCTCATGATGGCACAGCACCGTCGTCAAGCAGTGTCAGATGAAGACACGAAGAAATGTCTGCAGTTCGTAAATCCAAATCCACCAGTTAGCAAACACAACACAATTGTGAATCGAACGACTCGACGAATGACCAATGCTGTGGGAAGACGAACACTTCTGCTCAATGTCATGCAACGGGATTTTCATCTCGCAGGTGGTAGTGGCAGCCTGCATTGGCGATATCCACGCTCTCGTTTCCGTCTGCTATGGCGTCGTATCAAAGTCGCTTGTCTTATCTTCTTGTCGATTGAGGTACCTTTTGAAATCGCTTTTGATTGGCGTGTTAGTATTCTCCATGACGATACCATCCTTCGACAGAAACTGTCGTTTATGGTCAGTGCCTTTGTGGAGTTCGTTCTTTACATCGACCTCTTTTTCCGAGCACGTCGTTTTATTCGCTTGCAAACGATATACGGACGCAAAGGTAATACATCACCTCCGAAGAGTTCTCAAGCGCCAAGCGAAGTAGCATCGATCATTCATTCTTTTAAAGCTATGACAGACTCGGATGATTCACGCAGAGAGCGGAATCAAGAAAGTATCCGTGTGGATACGACAGTGGATATCGCTAGTGGAGAAGCCACAGCAAAGTCTAAAAGCGTCAACAAATGGCAAGAAGTATCTTATACTCGACCGCAAGATATCTTTCACTGGTATCTACTACATGATAATGTCGTGGCTGATTGCCTCGCGACCGTACCCATTGCCCTCATTTGGAAACTTATTGACAAGACTGACATGAACATAAATGCGATGCTCTGGATGAGATTTACTCGACTACT
Organism: Salisapilia sapeloensis; assembly: GCA_023334545.1. Classification (NCBI taxonomy): domain Eukaryota; phylum Oomycota; class Peronosporomycetes; order Peronosporales; family Salisapiliaceae; genus Salisapilia; species Salisapilia sapeloensis. Next base: position 6,785 of record JAADVB010000302.1, read on the forward strand.
AGCGCTCGGAAGGTTGCTGCCATTGTGGGGATCGATTCAGAAAATCATGACTGAGTATGGACTTAGTCCATCTGCCAAGCAGCTTGTCTCCATTGTCATTTCGTGTATAATTGCGGCCAACATTGTCGGATGCTTTTTCTTCCTTGTTGCAGATTCACCCGAATATGTAGATGGGTACCCGACTGGAGATTACCTTCGAACGGATGCAGAGTGCCTAGAAGACGCTAGTCTTTACGGGAATTGTACATGGTTTATAGCAGATTTGAGCAAGTTCCAGATTCAGTCGAGGTACGTGAGGTCTATTCATTGGAGCCTTGTTCTACTCTCCACAGTCGGATATGGTGATATCCACGCTATATCAACGATCGAATGCCTACTCGCACTTATGTGGATCTTTGTCGGGTCGATCATTTGCTACTTTACTGCGTGTGCCATATCCAGTGTTGTCACCCAAGTTACCATTCTATCTTCGATGCAACGAGAGCGACTGAATGAAATTAAGCGGGCCCTAGTGCATTGTAACATCTCAAGACGTACGCGGAACGTTATTCAGCGCCATTATGAGACGAAATGGAAGCTAAATGGAAGTACTGTCATCGAAACAGAGTTGCAGTCGTATCTACCGCGCTCTTTGCGGAATCAGCTCGCACTTTCGATGTATGCAAAGCTTTTGCAGGAGTGTTATATACTGTCACCATGTGAATATCATCAAGCTTTCTTAAGGGAATTAGCATTGCGGACACATTCCGAGATCTTTGTGCCAAATGTGACGATACTGCACCTTGGACATCTGATCAAGGAAATGTATATTGTACAATCAGGAGACGTAGAAGTACTTTTACAAAGCGAGAGTGAGCAAGTGAGATTAAGTGCATACAGACCGTCTCAAGCGAGGATGATGCTAAACAGTTTCATGTCTGGCTCCAGACTTTCTTGGTGGTTGCGTGGATTTTTCGCCTCCAAGCCCCTATCTTCTTTTATTTCGCCCCGGCTTAGCCTCGCTCGATTGTCTGTGTCATCGCTTACCGGGGATCTTCTTCCAATGGCAATTCTATGTCGAGGAGCTTGCTTTGGTGAAGAATCGCTCTTGTCTGGAGAACAATTTGTCTCGAGGGTGAATGCGCGAGCTGTGACAAGTACGCAGGTTGCCGTGCTACCAAAAGAGGAATTAAGACAGTTGGCAGAGAAGTTCCCGCAGCAATTAGATGAAATTGCAGACCTGGTGGCAGCGAAGAGAAGATCGGATACGGAGCTCTATCGTACGCTAAAGCAGAATTTGAAGGAAAGAGGCAAGGTGAAAGAATTTTTAGGTGGCATTGGATCTTTACATGTGAGTCGAAAGCCACAAGACAGGAAGATAATTGCTCCTGACTCGGCGCTAGCGGTAATCTGGCAATGTCTCCATGCATCCGTTCTGATGTATAACTTCTTTTCGATCACATTTCGCATCGCGTTCCTTCCGTACCCGTCAGAGGAGTTGGAAACAGTTATCAATGGCATCGACTACTTTAACGATCTAATCTTGTTCGCGCACATCTACTTGGCGTGGGGCAGGCTCGGTTACTATGCATATGGAGAAAAGATAATAGATCCATCCGCAGTTAAAGAACGATACAAGAGCACGACATTCCAAATAGACTGCTGGAGCATGCTACCACCGTTTTACTACGGAAACACCTTTTACACTGCATTGCTCCGGCTGCCACGCTTACTTCGAAGTCCTCAATTACTTCCATTTATTGACGAGATGTATGAACGTCTAAGAGACATTATTTATCAGAGCAAGCGCAGCACCATTATGCTGGGCGTGTTCGACCTTGTCAAGTTTCTTCTCTTCTTTCTCGCGGCAGCTCATCAAGTTGGTAGTCTGTTCTTCACTTTAGGCCGCCTCCAGATTGAATATGGTCTAGCTTCCAAGAGCTGGGTGAATGTCGATAAGGTGTTAGCGCTGTACCCTGAGAAGCCGATCATTCAATACTTGCGATCTATTTACTGGTGTCTGGAAACGGTAATACACTCTAGCTGGCACATGTACCCGTATCTCACGCGACGGTGCTAATGTGATTTTCTCTTTTAGTTTACAGTCGTTTGCTTTGGAGATATATTTCCTAGGAATGGTCTGGAGACTATCTACGCTTCTTGCACGTGTATCATCGGTTGGATTGTACGCCTTTTTCATTTTACCAGCATAGTCATTTATTGCTTGTACTCATCGGTAGCAATCTAGGCTATCGGCTACGTTGTGGGAAAAATCACATCTCTCATGTCGAACTTGGACAAGGTACGGCATATATTCCGATTGCGTACTAGTTGACAATCTTAAAAATATCGTGGCATGTCATTTGTTAGGATGAAAAAGATCACCGAGATCGAGTTAACGACTTTGAGCTGTACAGTTCTCGACTTCAGGTAATGCACTTGCATTTTCATAGGAAGTTGAAACAAGAAAACTCAATATTGGTACGTATAGCTTCCTGCCTACCTTCGCGAAAGATCACTAGAGTCACTTGACTACAAAAGCAAGTGTCAATTGGAGATCAACATTCGCAAAACGTTTAAGGACTTACCGATATCTCTACAAGTAATACTCTTTGACGAGTTGTACGGTCCTGTGCTCCGTAAATGTCCAGAATTTTCCAGCTGCCTTTCACGGCCACAGATAGAAGCGCTTGCGTGTGAGTTTACGCTTGAGCTCTATCTGCCGGAAGACGCGATTGTTGAAGAGGGACGAATCGGAACGAAATTGTATATTATGCAGAAAGGGAGAGGCGAATGGTTTGCAGCTGGATCCAAGATCACTTTTGCTGGTATACACGAAGGGGTTATGTTTGGCGATTTAGCGTTCTTTCTTCCCGGTACAAGGTATATGGCTAGTGCTCGAGCTGTTAAAAGCTCTCAGGTCCTAATGCTTCGGCGTCGGCAATGGATGAAGCTTTGGCCGGACAAGAGTCGCCGGAATGTTGAAAGGAAGCTACTGCCCCTGATCAAGTCCAAGCACATCGCCATGACCAAAGCTTTCATCAACATTATAAAGAACTTTGAGGTGTCTAAATACGATGTTTCGACACATGCAAATCGTCATCAGCGAGGACATACAACGTCTAATCTTAATGCATTAAAACCATTAAGTTCAAAGGAATCAGCTCCTGACGTATCGGAGGATTGTCCCGATCGTCCACAACTACGAGACATGAAAACAAATACAGCTCAAGTAAGCAGACGAAAGTTGTCATCTCATTTTGACATGCAAAACCATCCAGCCAAGTCATTGGATGCTACGAGCGCCGAGGCACATTGGAAACGGCATCAAAAGAATTTGCTCATGTTGTCCCTAATTGACCAGCATAATCGCATGGAGGCGGAAATCACGTACAGAGACCGAAGAGTTTCAAATGTAGAAAAAACGGGAGGATTGGAAGCACTGCATCTACAGAAAAGAATATCACCAAGGCTAAAAGAATATCATAGGGGAGATTCATCCAAAATGGTAGTTGATGAAGAAGCTACTCGAAACAAACCTAATTTAGAAGACGCCCAGCATGTCGGATTACGGAATGAACCTACTGGAGATCGTACGAAAAGCTGTGTTCATCTCCCTAGTGCTACCGCCCAGGGTGGAACTGTCAAATTATTCTCCAACAAGTCTGTGAAAAACAATTTTAGTAAGCTACTTCCTACAAACCGGCGAAATCCATTTTCGCCTGATGAAAAGAAACTCGTACAAAAAAGGCGACGTCATTCGTTGCAAGGTCCGACACAAGAATATCGAAAATCGCTGGAATCAGTTCAGCTTTTCTCTAACGACATGCCGATTCCAGGAGTAGCTCACCGAGGATCTATAACGACCGCGGCGCGCAAACTGCAGTTAACTCCAGGTCTAGATTTGCAATCGTCTGCAAATGCCACAAAGCCACGCACAGCAAACTCCAAATTCCCTTTCGCCTCGTTTAATTTACTCTCAGTAGTCCGTCAAATGCGTCCCAAGTCAACTTTGGGTCAAGGACTAGGCGTGGCGAACGCTAGAGATGACACTGCTGTTGGAAATTACCACCAAGGAGACCAAGCTACTATTCATCATGAAAGTGCACCATCTGAAGATCCGGCTCTAGATGGCATTGATGAAATAGAACATTTACGAGTCCTACTGGAGAGATGGCGCCGACGCCAACGCAAACCTGGCTTAAGCAAGAAAAGCTCTGTCGTGCTTCCGATGGACCAAACACTAGAGTACCGGAACTTGTACCAGATCTGGGTCGAGCCACCGCCACCGCATTCTATGATGCTAGAGAGCTCATATTTCCGGAGATTTTGGAATGTACTTATGCTTCTGATCTGCTGGTACTACGTACTTGTAGTCCCATTCCGAGCTGCGTTTGACTACGAAGCACTTGACCACGTGGATGAACGACATGTCACGACGACTCTTTGGTTCATGATGGAATACGTTTGCGATCTGCTTTGCGTCATTGACTTCATTTTCAACTGCCGCTACTTTGCGTTCATCGATCGAGGGGAAGTGGTGACGGAACCAAAAGCTATCTTTGAGCATTATTACCACGACGGCTCCTTTCTATCCGACCTTCTCGTGATATTCCCGTTTGAAGTATTTCTACCTTTCTACTCGGTCTGTATCGGTAAGACTGCATGGCCGACTTTAGCTACCGTTACTTGGTTTCAAATTGCAATACTTCGAATGACGAAAATGCTTCGCATCATCCACCTGCATGAACTGGGTGACCGAGTCCAACGGATGATTCTGTTCGATATGAAACTGAGCTCTGTGCGAATGAGCTATTTGTTCTTCATTCGATGTGCATTGGATTTTATTCTTGGCGCACATTGGCTTTGTTGTGCATTCTTTGCAATATCATTTAATACATACAATGAAGACGTCCCGTCGTGGCTTACGACACCAGACATGCTGTCTTTCCTCGACATTGACGGAGCTAAAGGAATCGCTTCCGTCCCACTCAAAACGCGCTTCTTCCGCTCGTATCACTTTAGTATTGGCGCCGTCACCACCGTATCGTACGGAGACATTACACCACAGAATGCAGTAGAGACTTTGGTTGTCGTTGTGATCATTGTCTTCTCCGTCGTGTTCTTTGGTATGCTCTCCGGTGGATTCTTCCAACTACTTGAAGGTGAACTCGGACGTCGAGCAGACTATGAAGAGCGAGTTGCTCGGGTCGCCCATTTCATGGTGTTTCATCGGCTACAACTACGAGTCTGGAAGCAGTTGCAACTCTACTTTTCTATGCATTGGCAAGAAAGCAGAGGGCTGGATGAGACGCAGCAGCTTCGCGGAGTCACCACAGCGGTGAAAAACGATATCGCACTCTTTGTCAAGCGTCAATTTGTCGCGAAATTACCACTGTTTGCGAGTTGTGAAGAAGCATTTATACGAGCTGTCGTCATTGCGTTTGAACAGGAGCTTTACGTTCGAAGCGATGTAATCATCGCCGAAGGAGATACTGGAAGAAGCTTGTACGTGATCGAAACTGGCCAAGTGCTCGTACGAGTTCCAAAGAAACCACCGAAACGTGACCTCAAAAGCTTTGATCAAAAGCATTCAGAAGACTCTGTAGTGGAACTGATCAAGACAAAGTATGACTTCTTCGGAGAAAAGTCACTGGTGCTGGACATGCCTCGAAGCGCTACATGTATCGCTCTTAGCTCCTGTCGAATGCTATTGCTGACGGTCGACAAGTACGAAGATATATTAGAAGAATTTCCAGAGTATCGAGAGAAGAATATGCGAGAGTGGATATTTGTCAATTTGCCAGATAACAACGCTCACCATGCAACACCTGAATCTATGGCAAAGAAGAAGGCATTTTGTGACCCGGATGCATCCTATGACCCAGATGCATCCTTTCAGCCGTAGTTTGTCGAGGAGAATTAACTTTAATTGGAAAGCAATTACACCGATCTTAATTACTATGTTGTTGCTTAGTGTGCATTCTATTCGGTTTGAGAAAGCCCTGCTTGATCATGGTCATATCCGTTGTCTTCATAAGTATCGCTGTTGAAAAACATGCTGCCCGTGTTATTATCCTGGTCATTTCCATCGCCAGAACTTTGCTTTATTTTAGGTGATGGAGACGCATCTTCGCATTCTCCTTGTCTTGCTCCTCCATAATGCGCTGGCATGGATGTGTCGAACCTTGATATTTCATCAAACTTTGATTTCAAATGAATAAATTCCTCTTTGCCTTGATCTTGATGCACAATGTCATCGTTTAAATGCTCCGTTTGCTCAAAGTGAGTTATTTCTCGATGCGCAAATTCTCCATCTCCAGACTCCATGTGAACAATTTCTTGCTGATGTTTCTCTCGTTCAACTAATTTCTGAGCATTGCCAAGCTCATCAATCTTTGTATATTCTGTAATATGTTCTTGGATGGTAATTTCGCGCTTTTTCCACGCACCTGGTGCCGGAGGGGCTGGTGTTGGCTTGGTTGACTGCTGTGTATTCAAAGCGGATGGCTGAAAGATTGTTAGTGCATCTGTCGTCTCCTGGTTTGAACGATTTTGCCAGCGAGGCGGGGTCGGAAGTTCTTGTACTCGGCGTTCCTTGTCAGCAGCAATATAAATTGCGGAGCGAAGGAACTCGAGGAAACTGTTGTAATTGATCTTAGTTTCACCATCACCGAGTCGAAAAACACGTCGAAGTACAAGCTGGCGGAATGGCGGTACCGAAAGGTAGGAGCAAAGTTCATCAAGCTCCAGATAATCATCTGAACTTGTCTATCGAAACAGGAGGTAATGTAAGCACGGATAGGAAAGAAAAGCAAGTTAGGTGAACGATACTCTAGTGTCTCCAATGCGCTTCAAAGTACGAAATTGCTCATCAAGAGATGCATGTTTGTTCTTGCGAAGGTTGAAGGCTTTTAAAATGAGAAAGTGTTGCAGCTTGACACTTTGCTTATTGCTCGCCTGTTTACGATCCAAAGACCGGGGAGGAGCAGAGCATCCACCAGACATTCCGTCGACATCTACTTTCATTAGTGATTTGCGATCGATTAGTATATCCCGAGGGTATCTCGCTCCGACCCAAAATAGCACCAAGCAACAAAATACCAATTCCAGACAAATATTTCATTGCTCTACTAATTCATCCAGTAGCATGGAAACAGACTTGTTCGTGTCGCTCAGCTTTTGGCATGCTGCTACGATGGCAGCGCGGAAATGAAGAGATCCTTTCTTCTTAAAAAGAGTGCCAAGATCGCGAGTCGTCTCGATGGGATCTTCAATGCTGACGACTGCTTTTCGCCACACCTTAGCTTTCGTCCAGTTCTTCTCTTTCTTCGTCATCAATGCACGCTGTCGCAAGTTCACGACCGAGTTTGTCCAGTCAAACTTTCTCACGTAAAAGCAGAAAAATCGAACGGCAAGTACCCACCATGGTTCTACTTGACTCACGCAAAGTTCTGGATGTGCTGTTAACGCCTCTTTGATTGACAAGCTCACAGTTTCTGGTGTTATCGTAGCAATCGTATCAGCGTCCTCTTTGTAGCAGCTCGTGATATCGATGACAGGTAGCTTTTCCTCCTGCTGCAAGTAGTGCAAGAACATGAGCAAGAGTCCGTAGGAGCTGATCTGATGGCCGAACGTAGCGTGATGACGTTGCCGCCAGCGTTTCAAGCACAAAAATGCCTTTTGAATAGACAATCTTAGCGGTCCGCTGGCATCTATAAGCCCCCGAATGAGCTCCGTATTCCATAAAGCTGCCACGTTGTTTACGCTTAGCTCACATGGCACTGCTAGCATAGCATCTTGAAACTGTACGATAGGCACTCGGGCGTTTGTGATCGCGATAAAATTTGCATCGCTACTACTAGCTGCGTACAGCTCCAAGTGTTCCTTCAGTTCGGCCACGATAGGAGCAGTGTCCTGGCGGAAGACGACGTCGGATGGGATGAGGACACAAAGATCCAAATCCTCAGATCCGTTTTCCTCCGTTAATCCAGTTGATCTTGATCCGAAGGTGAAAACGCGAGCGTCAGGCCATAGCTGTTGTATACATTCTTGAATGCGATCGCGCACATGATCACGCTCTGGATGACTCGATACCAGCGTTTTATGGACTTGTTGATCAGTAGAAGACTCTGCATGATCCCATTTTCCACGTACGACTCGCTGTTGCAATAACAGAGAATAGCTGCTAGCATAAGATGGAATGAGGTGGAGCATCTTTTCTTCGGATAAACAGCGTTCCACCAACAAGCGCTGGAGATGCTTCCGTTCTGATTGCTGTTCTTCCGTCATAGACGATGTATCTTGCAGCAAAGATTTTACGGCATTTAAAGTCGTAGCACTGCTTATAGAAGAGGCTTGTTTCTGAGCTGATTGAAGCCATGGCCACAAGAACTCGTTTAATCGTACTTCGTTTGACAACATTGAAGTACTGGTATGCTGCAGAAACTTGGCTTTTAGAAGCATACTCTTCTCCGTATCAGTTTCAGCTTTTAAAATCTGTAAAGTCGTCTCCTGCTGAGGTTTTAGCCGTTTGGTGTAGTGTCCTGCGGCTTTAGCTGCCTCCATTTTCCACAGTAGATTATGCAGCAAGTGCATTTTGGCCTCTTCCGTGCCTATCTGGAGAACCATATTCTGTCCGACATCCCAATCTCGACTATCCACTTTCTCTCCCTTGTCTTGAGTGGTCGTGCACTTGGCAATCCATTCATCCAACGTCGCTAAGGACACCAGCTCGTCATTGCTACACTTTCTACTTGATACACCAGATGCATCAGCAAGTCCCGATTGCGCTCGTCTAGCAAGACGCTCTGCTTTGGATTTCTTCGCGCCCTTACTCCCATGTCGCTTCCTCTTCCGAGTACTTGCACCTGCCGTGGTACTCATGCTCGATTTGTGCCCAAAATGCGTGGCAGTGTGTAACTATGAAAGACTAGGAAAGCAGCAAATGCAAAAGATTTTTCATTCCCGGGTCCACCCTTAGTACCTCGATCCTTGCAAGCTTTCTTGTTATCCGGGGGGTTTCTACAAATCCACAATTGTCGGTGGCTATCGTATGGAGCATATCTCTCATCTTTCATTGACAATACCGTCCTCCACTTCGATCGTGAACGAGGTATGTAGCCCATTGGCTTTCTACTGCTCTTGCGCAATATCATCTTCCGTCTCTTCCACAATGGCTCCGAAGGCCAAGAATCGCGAATATCGCATGTAACGACGGACGAGAACAGTCGATAGATCAGGGTCCGTCTCGAGGAACGTGTCGTTGTCACGTGGAACGATCTCTGGTTCCTCCTGACGCTCGCCGCTTTCCATGAACCTCTCGACTGCCCTCAAATTCCCGCTGCTGGCGCACTCGAGCATGTACAGCACCTGATTATGACGGTGGTGCCTCGCCACATCGACAGCCGTCTCTTCTGCCACGTTTGGCATATCCGGGTCGCCGCCAGCAGTGATGAGCAAGTAGACGCTCTGGACGTCTCCTTGCGCACATGCAAAGTGCATTGGAGAATTACCATCGCGGTCTTCCGCGTATGGGTCTGCGCCACGGTCCAACAGCATTTCCACGACTTCCGACCGCCCTTCTTGGCATGCAAGCATGAGTGCAGTACGTTGCGACCGGGAGGCTTCCACGTCACAACTCCATCGCTTCCGCTCTTCCTCTTGCACCGGCTTATGCTGTAAGAACTGACGCACGACGTCAGCGTGACCTTGCTTGGCGGCAATGTGCAGAGGCAGGAGTCCGTTGGCAGCATGCTGCGTGACGCTCGCACCATTTTGGAGCAAAACGGTAACCATACGCTCTTTTCCGAGAGAGCTGGCAATGTACAATGCGCTGTAGCCGTCCAATGTCACGTCGTCGACGTCGGCACCGTAGTGGAGAAGGACTTGAGCGACGGCGCAATACCCGTGCGACGCGGCCAAGTAGAGCAAGGACTGTCCCAAGGCCGTGCGTGCCTGTACGTCTCCGCCTGCGGAAAGGAGTTCCTCTACCTCATTCACATGTCCTTTCGAGACAGCGTCCAACAACTTGTGCTTTCGTGCTTTGGCTGCAGCAGCGAGTTTCGCGATATTTCGGCCGAGGAAATGCCAAAGACGCGTGGGGTTGTCATGCGGGACATTGCTCTTGGACTGCTTAGCAGCAGTGCGCGACTCGGTGTCCGGCAACGGTGCGTCTTGGGCTGGATTTTCAAATGTCATTGGAGACGGCATGCTTTGTAGATAGGATAGGAGGGTCTCGACGACTGAAGTGGAGGGGGTGATATACGACGTCTGGGTCGTGTACGAAAGGGCGTGGTGTTTTTTCCGACCCTTTTGTGCCCGGTGCTTGCCTCGTTGGGAAGTGATGGAAGAATCGCTGATCGAGGGTGTCGATTTGTAATTTGCATCCCAATTTGCAGCATGATGCTTTCGTCGAAAAGCAGCTGGAAAGTACGCAACTGTACCTAATTTTTACATGATTCAAAAGTACTGGACCGTGTGACAGTCGGACGAAATCAAGGCGGAGGTAAAAGCCGGGTAAAACCGTTGTTTTAGGACCATCGGCACGACAAACTGTTTAACACGGAGCGAGGTGAATGGCAGGAAGGATGACCAAGGCCATGAGCCCAGTCGCGAGGCTCTCCATCGCACCCATGGTACGATACGTCGCACATGAATATGTGGAAATGCTAATATGGATACTAGATGGACTGGACCGATAGGCACTATCGATACCTCATGCGTCTCATCACCAAACATACGCTACTGTACACCGAAATGGTAGTCGACCAGACCGTACGTATTGCATGACGCAGTCTATAATCAAATTAATTATCTAATGGAATGCAATAAAGTTGCTGCATCAACGGAAGAACTTGGATTATTTTCTTGGTCATGATGCGACCGAAGCGCCACTAGCTGTCCAATTGGGTGGCAACAGCGTCGAAGATCTTGGAGGTACTCCCATGTCAATCACCCATCTACATCCGTCATCTCATACGTGATCTAGTTGCTGCCAAGATATGCCAGGACTATGGTGGCTTTTGTGAAATTAATCTCAACACTGGATGTCCGAGCTCGACCGTCTCTAAGCGTTGCTTTGGCGCCAAGCTCATGCTAGACCCCGATCTCGTTCGCGATATCTGTAATTCCATGCAAAGCCAGCTAGAGCCTTCGGAGCACAAGCCGGAAGTAACTGTCAAGTGCCGACTCGGCGTGGACGACCATGACAGTTACGAAGAGCTCCATCATTTTGTCTCGACGGTCGCTAGTGCCGGCATTACCCACTTCATTGTGCACGCCCGCAAGTGCTGGTTGAAAGGCCTCAGTCCGCATGAAAACCGGACGGTTCCACCTCTTCAGTACGAACGCGTGTACAAACTCAAGGAAGACTTTCCACATTTGTACTTTTCACTGAACGGAGGCGTCTCGGGCGTCGACCATGCGTTGGAACTACTTAAGACAACGCCAGTGGATGGTGTCATGATCGGTCGAGCTGCTTACAACTTTCCGTGGAAGCTTCGAGATGCCGATACGAAGATCTTTGGCGCAGCAGAAGATCCGAATTTCTCTAGACGCGAGATCATCGCGACGTACCTTGACTACGCAGAGAAGCTGCAGGCCGAGTGGGGAGCTGACAAGCCTCTAACGGATGTGCCGTACACGATGCCAACGTCTGAACTGTTGAAGCCTCTGTTAACGTTGTTTGCTGGCGAACATGGTGGGAAGGCATTTAAGCGAGAGATTGCGAAGCAGTGGGGAGGGAAAGATAGTCGCCCAGCGCTTCGAGATATGGTGTACAACGCCATCAAAGTCATCCCGGATGACGTGCTGGACGCAAGAGCGAATGATGTAATAGAGGAACAAGCTAGCTGATGTCTAAACTACGGTCTCTTGTCTACTTTCCAACCACGTCTCGTATTCATCCAGTGCATCGTACACGTCCGTGACGTTCTGAGCTCTCACGAATCGATCACGCACGACCTTGGCTCCTGGCAGCCCTTTTAGATAGGACGGATAAAACTTTTTCATGCGGGCGAAGCTGACGTGTCCTGGTGCTCCTAGCAGCTCCTCAAACACTTGTGTGTGCCATCGAACGACCCGAAGGCGTTCCTCGATAGGAATTGCAGACACGCTGTCATGACCTTGAAATAGCCACGGGTTACCAAAGAGCGCTCGGCCGAACATGATGCCGTCTAGATCGTAATAGGCTGCTTTCTCTTTCGCCTCCTTTACGTTAGCGACGTCACCATTGCCAATGATCAAAGTAGACGATTGTTGCTGCTTGGCAATGTTCGCAACGTCCCCGATTACATCCCAGTGTGCTGGGACGTTAGACATCTCATCTCGAGTACGCCCGTGGATGGTAAGAGCCTCTGGTTCTGTCGACAGCAGTCGTAGAATCCAGTCGTGATAGTCGATATGATGGAACCCAATGCGAGTTTTTACACTCACAGGGATATCTCCACCTGCTGCTCGCATCGTTTCTGTGATAATGGACTGTAGAAGTGTTTAGTGAATGCAATCTAATAGATGTCGTACAGGAGAGCGTACTTGAGCAAGGTGGGGGTGAAGGATGAGAGCAGCTCCACTTTGCTGCTTGATGACGTTATGCTCTGGGCATCCCATATTAATGTCGATGCCATCAAAGCCCATGTCTTTCACAATTAACGCGGACTGAATGCAATGGATGTTAGTTTCTATGAAGTATGCTTTTCAACAATCGGATGCTGACCTCGTAAAATTGCTCAGGTTTCGAGCCAAATAGCTGGACCACTGTCGGTCTTTCATTGTCTTTGTACATAAGCGTAGCCTCCATGCGCTTTCTAGATGTTGCATCGTGCGTAAGAGCTTCGCAACTGACAAATTCCGTCCACATCACCTGCATAACATCGTTGGTACATGATAGCAGCACATTATAAAGTTTTCCTGACGTTCAAGTAAAATGCAAAAGACATACCGAAGGCGGTGCTAGCTTGTTTATTACATGTCGGAACGCAGCGTCCGTGACGTTAGCCATCGGAGCTACACATAGTAACGGTCTCGGCAATTGCTGCCAGAAGCTCATTCGATTGAATTGGTGCCAAGTTTTATTTTTATTCGTTTCTATGGCCATTATGCATCTTTTGACAAGCTTATTTGGACACAAAGCACGAGATGGAGTTTGTGCCGACACCGACGGCCGATCCGAGCGCTGAGAAGCTCTTTCACGGAAGCACCTTGGTTGTGGTACGTCTATGCTTTTACAAGATACTACCAAGAAGCGCTTTTGATTTTGAGAACAGTGCTGATGCTCTTGGATTGATATGGTGTAGCCGGCGGTCTCGTATGGGAACGTGGGACAGCTGACGCTGGATT
>JAADVB010000303.1:0-20078 GCA_023334545.1 Salisapilia sapeloensis
AGTTCGATCATTAACTATGCAGCCATTCAGATGAAGACAAGCGCTAACAACATGCTTGCTTTACACTTCCGGCGCCGGCTTCGGCAGTATATCCACTTTCGGTATGCTACGAATGATGTGATAAAATTGAACAGAAAGGAAGAAACACGCCTTGTTGAAAGCTGCTATCCGATTCAAAAGGTTCCAATTCTAGACAATGATGGTCAACCTACCCAAGACACCAGGCCACTTTGGACCGAGTGGGATCATACAAACAATTCCTTAAAGCTAGAACTGCGTCATTGACTTGCTATGGTGCCATGGCCACTTACGATTTGACGCAACACAGGACATTTTATCCGTAAGTTACATGATATGCTAAGATGGATGGAGATGTTTGTGGCCAAACACCCGCGTACGAAGGGATCAAAACTCTACTCTTTATTACCAGTCTCTACGTCGTATCAGCCACTCTTCATTACCATCTCTTCTCACAGTTTATACAACATCTTTGCCCAGCTCAAACAAAGCAATAGCTTCAAGAAGTACCTGCGCAGTAAGCTAGATATTGAGTTGGATCGGCGTCTTAAATCAGATTCGCAGCTACCTTTTAGTAAAACAACTTTTGCTGTGCACGGTAAAAACTCCTAAGGAAAGTCTTCAATGTGGCACCCTTCGAAACTAAGCATCGGACATTTGGTAACCAAATGACTACGAACGGATATTCGGTGTCAATTTCGATGCATTGTCTACAAGAAGCGACTACTGACGTCACGCTAGATGCCCAAACAAGAAACTTAGACAGCACGATGGAAAGACAGTGTCCATGCATCAAAACAAAACCACCTGAATTACTTTAGAGACGCACTCTCTAAGCTCGGTCCCGAATATGAACCAGCTGTGCTTATCGGGATAGACCCGGGGATGCGGACACTTGTAACCGCCGCAACGGTGGGTCACCTGCACCGAAGGCGTCGGAAAAAACCTCCCTATACAGATGTTGAGACCGATACGTCGGAGGATATTCAAAAGCAAGGCTTCAAGAAATTTATATCGGTTGACGCGCAAGAATGTCGCCATCTAGCTAAGTTCGGTGACTATGCACAATGGCATGAAGACTTAAAGTCTCGTGAGCCGTGGTATCGCTCAATCCTTAGCGCCGTACCTTCACACAAGGTATCCAGCTACGAAGACTACGTCATCCGCCTCCCATTCTTTTGGAAGCACCTTAGCTTCATGTTGACATTCACAGCAGTAGAAGGCTTTCGGAGGTGGCGATTCACGCGCAGGAGAGCGAGCATGAAGGCTCTTGAAACCATTGCAATCCCATCGATGAATACCGAACGAGGAAGACGTATTCGTCTTGTCACCAGCGTCTCCATCAAGCTCGCCTTTTTACAAAAATAACAGGCGAATGAGGACATCAGAACCAAAACACGTCGATCAAAAAAGAAGCTGAAGGAGATTGGTGAGATGCACAAATTTAAAAAAGCACGCCTGGCGGATAAAACGATTAGGCTAACATGTACCGGAAACGTTCTACACTGTGCGAACAGTAAATGCACGGCAAACTTCTGGAACCGAGACGTCAACTCGGCTCTGAGCATCCTTGAGCAACTTAGATATGGTTTAAAGGAAAAGCATGGGGCCATTAAAATTCGAGTTATGCGGCGTGGACTACCAAAGATGTAGAAAGGATTCATGTAGGCGGAAAGCTATGCAGCACATGTGCTGCGGAAACGCGTAGCCGTCTACATCCATATATTGCTGAGCACATACGGAAGACTAGTACGGATGCCAGTGACCTTTCGTTCTCGCATAGAATAGCCGGTAAGAACAATAGAAAATGAGAGCTCAACCCATTGCTTACTCGGACCATTTCATCGCTCTAGCATCATGAACGGTGTTCAAGCTCACGCTTTATCGTTTATAATAGCAAGTCCAAGATTTGTCATGTACAATTTGAAGTCTGGGATGGTCTAGGAAGGTAGCTTTGGAGTTTGCATAGCAGTAAGTCGCAGCAAATGATGTCTAGACAGTTTAGTTCATGTAGTTGCAACAATCTCTCTGCTGATATCGTCATAATGTCATGGAAACTGTCAGACTGACCACTTCTGCTGTCATGAATCGTCTCGCTCCATGCTCAGACTCGTAGTACATTGAGAGCTTTTGACTATTAGGACATGATGGAGCTGCACAGTCTGCTTACCAGTATACACCAGAAGCTTAATTCCCCTTCTCAGCATGTGCCAACATAAACATGCATATTCATGAGAGCCCTTCCTACCCTACGATGCTAAGCGAAAGGCTAAGATAGACATTAAGACTATGTTCGCGCTGAATACAGATTCAGCAATATTGGGGATTCACATTTTGTATTTCGATTTATCACTTGTCATTAAGAGCCTAACGTGACAATTCAATACAAAATTTCCGACTAACGAGGAATGCAAGAAGAAGTGATCGTTCGCCTTCGATGCGATCAGGAGGAAACCATCTTCGAGAATACTTCAAGTCGCGTCTGGTGCTCGACATATGCACATTTGAAAAAGCGCGCGAACGACTTGGTAAGCTCTTCGCTTTACTTGCGCTAGTGAGTTCTTCGCCATGTCATTGGGACGAAGTACAGCATGGATCGCAAATATCGCTCAATCATTTCATCCAACACGGTACTATATCTGTTCCGAAAGATAAGCGAAGAGCTCACTAGCGCAATTAAATCGAATGACAGTTCAACCTGAAGGGCTTCGAGGATACACCACGATATACCCAACACTATGCCCCGCCAAGGTTTGGCTGAGGAGCGGACAATATACATGGATAGAAAGGTAAATGTGGATAGCGATGTAAGAGTAGGACGAACTAATCAAAGAGTTTGACATCGGTTCCTGCTACAGTTTTAGCGTTTTTGTTCACATAATGCGTAACGCTCCTTGCTTAATGCCCGAATTTCTGTTCAGCGAATACGGTCTTAACAAATGCAAGGATCAGTCTACACGCAAGCTAAGAGTAAGCGGTATACATCTTTGTGTCCAAAATGAAGGCAGACGAAAAGGAACGAAGGTATCAGATCTGCGAAGGAGACCTTGATGGGCCGTTGATTCATGAAGGAAACTTGATCGGTGTATCCTCATGGACTTTTGCCTATTGCAAAAAAAGAATAAGAATGATTTTCACCAAGGTCAGTGCTGTTTGTGATCTTATTAATGAAGCAGCAAAACTTGGTCTGGACAGCCGCAGCGAGAACTGAACTTCTTAATCGAAAATGACTTTAATTTAAGATTGCTGTTCATGCTATAACCTCAGTAGAGCGTTATGTTTGTGTTCTTTTGAAGGTTTCGTAAGTTCTATCTCACCCATTGACAGACGAGGAACGTATCGAGCATTGTCTAGTGTTCCTCATTCTCCTTTGTGGTGCTCAGAGAAATTCCTTTGTTTTTCTCGCGCATACTGTGCAAAGTGCTTGCTCGGACATAGGTAGATGACTAAACACATAAATTCAATTCAATGTGTAAATTGCTTGCTGATCCTACTAGTGATAGCGAGCGCTAGGCGAGTAGCATCCAATGAACATGATAGTATCCGACAGATTTATACGGAGAATTAACTAGAAGAGCTGAACAACATCATAATGCGTACTCAGTCAAAGCAAATTGAACCAATTTGCGCTTGGAGATGTATGCTATGAAACCGACAGCTGGTAAACACGAGCAGTCAATATTGGTCTTAGCAAGAAAGTAGGCAATCACATGCTGAGATTAGAATTTAAATGAGAAATGGATTGGTACATCAAGTGTAGCAAAACATTACTAGATTCGACATTCTGCTATACCTGGTCTATGACTAGTAGATGCTGGATGCGTTTCAGATGCCATTGTTTGCAAGGCCTGATCCTCAACGGCGTTCACACCTTTTGCTCTGGCATTCAGACAGACACGATACCACACTGCTCTCACACTCATCGATTTTTCGCGGCTATCTACGTTTTCTTCCTATATCACGATATGGACACGGCAATCTACAATAACACATGCTAGTCTGCTATCTCAACACTAAAAATCTCCCTCCATCTACATTTATATAACTAGCTACCACCAGGAACGCAAAGCAAAGCATTGTGAATCGGTCAAGAAAGCATGGAAAAAGGTTTTATTCCATGTGGTCAAGTTATTCGACTAACTCGATGAAATTGATTGAAAAGTGGTAAATGCACAAAGCTGCTGGGTGCACCGGGACTTGAAAGCTCTCGCTAGTATATAAACCTGCGATGAAAATGTTCGTGCATACCTTATGTAAGTCTTTTCTAGTCGCTCATGACCTCGCCGACTTCCAGTCATACTTGGACGTTCAATAGATACAGACACCCGGCCATATCATTACACAAGATCCGCCGGTCCTTCAGACATCGCTACCATCTTTAAAATGCAATTGACTTTTCTTCGTTGACAAAAGGACGTATGACCAAGTCTATAAAACCCTAGATACTTTAAATTCCCTCAAGCAGAGTTCAGAAACCGAGACTCGATATTCCACAACTTCATGTTTATCATCGTATCCATTCTACGCATATGACACCGTCTCACAGTAGAATCTAATCTCTACCTTTTACAGTCGTAAATTCTACCGTTTAGTCTAAAACCATGACAAAAGTCCACGTGGACCATATCTGAGGCGTCAAAGGAGCTGTAGGGAGAGGTCCAAGGGATCGCACGCTGAGCGCACGAGATTCATCGTTCGAGAGCATGTACAACCAGAATCAAAACTACGGTCAGAACCCAAACTACGGCCAGGCCGGCGGTCAAGACCAATACGCTCAGCAGCAGTATGCGCAGCAGCAGCAATACGCGCAGCAGCCTGGATACCAGGATTATCAGCAGCAAGGGTATGCTCAACAGGGGTACCAGCAAGATTATAGCCAGCAGCAAGACTACAGCCAGCAGCAGTACAACCAGTACGACCAGTACAATGGCCAGGGGTACGAGCCGGAGCCATCGATGCCAGGTCAGCAGCCTGGCGAGTGGGACTTTGCCGGCATGGAGGCCAAGGACGGCATCCGCTTTTCGTGGAACAGTTGGCCTAGCACCAAGCTGGAGCAGACGCGCAGTGTCGTGCCACTTGGGTGCCTGTACCAGCCTCTGAAGCCGATCGAAGGCATGCCTCCTGCGCTCGAGTACGATCCGATTCAGTGCAAGTCGTGCGCTTCGGTCTTGAATCCGTTCTGCCAAGTGGACTTTGTCAGTAAGCTCTGGGTCTGTCCGTTCTGCGTCACGCGCAACCAGTTCCCGCCGCACTATGCCGAGAATATTACGCAGGAGAACCTCCCAGCGGAGCTCATTCCGCAGTACTCGACGCTCGAGTACGAGCTGCAGGATCGTCAGGCCGGCCCACCTGTGTTCGTCTTTTGTATCGACACCTGTGTGCATGAAGAGGAGCTGGAGCAGCTCAAGGACTCGATCCAGCAGACGCTCAACCAGCTCCCGCCCGACGCGCTCGTGGGGCTCGTCACCTTCGGCACGATGGTCCACGTGCATGAGCTAGGCTTCACGGACGTCCCCAAGTCCCACGTCTTCCGCGGGAACAAGGACTTTACGGCGCAGCAGATCCACGACATGCTCGGCCTGGCAGTCGTGAACCGAGGACCGCAGCAGCAGCAGCAGCAGCATACGAATAACGCCAGTCGCTTCCTCTTGCCGGTGCTTGACTGCGGCTTCCACGTCGAGTCCATTCTCGAGGACTTGCAACGAGACCCGTGGCCCGTGGCAGCCGACCAGCGCGCGCAGAGATGCACTGGTGTCGCTCTGAGCGTCTGCGTCGGTCTGCTCGAATCGACGTATCGTGGCCAAGGCGCTCGGATCATGGCGTTTGTCGGCGGCCCACCGACCGTCGGGCCTGGCAGCATCGTCAACCGCGACCGGAAGGAGGACATCCGGTCGCACACAGACCTCCAGAAGGACCGCGCGCCTCTGACCAAGACGGCCGTGGAGCACTATGCGCACTTGGCGGATCGATGCGTCAAGTCACATCACGTCCTCGACATCTTTGCCTGCTCTTTAGACCAGAGTGGCGTGATGGAGATGAAGCCTTGCGTCCAGCGCACGGGAGGCGTCGTCGTCCTTGCGGATTCGTTCGGCCAGTCTGTCTTCCGCGAGTCCTTCAGTCGTATGTTCGCCAAGTTTTCGGACGAAGCCGCCGAGTGCGATCGAGACCACTTGACGATGGCGTTCGCAGGGAGTCTCGAAGTGCTCACGAGTCGAGAGTTCAAGGTCGCAGGTGCCATCGGTCCCTGTGCTGCCTCCCACCGCCAAGGCGCAGCGCCCAAGAACGTGGCCGAGACACAGATCGGCGTCGGCGGCACGAACACATGGTCTATGGGTGGCCTCGACCCGAACACGACGCTTGCGCTCTACTTTGACGTGTCGAACCAAGGCTCACTGGCGCCTGGCAAAGGCCGCTACCTGCAGCTCATCACGCGCTATCAGCATGCCAGCGGACGCTATCGCACGCGCGTGACGACCATCTGCGGTCCGTGGACGACGGATCCGAACGATACGCACTCGCTCGCTCGCAGCTTTGACCAGGAAGCCGCGGCCGTGCTCTTGGCACGCATCGCCGTGCACCGGTCGGAGCAAGGGGAGGAGCAGCTGGACATCATGCGCTGGATCGACCGGTCGCTCATCCGCCTCGCGTCGAGGTTTGCCGACTACCGAGCCGACGACCCGTCGAGCTTCCGCCTTCCGCCCGAGTTTTCCATTTTCCCTCAGTTCATGTTCCACCTCCGTCGATCGCAGTTCCTGACGGTCTTTGGGTACTCTCCGGATGAAAGCGCTTACTATCGCCATTCGTTACTACGAGAGAACGCGACGAACTCGTTGGTCATGATCCAACCGTCGCTTTTATCCTACTCCTTCAATGGCCCGCCAGAGCCTGCGCTCTTGGACTCGACGAGCGTCCGACCAGATACGATCTTACTACTGGATTCCTTCTTCTACGTCGTCGTCTTCCACGGCGACACGATCGCTGCGTGGCGAGACCAAAAGTACCATGAGGATCCGGCACATGAGCACTTCAAGAACCTGCTGGAAGCTCCGCAGGCAGATGCGCAGTTGATCATGGACTCGCGGTTCCCAGTCCCGAGATACATTGTGTGCGACCAGCACAAGAGTCAATCTCGGTTCCTAATGGCCAAGCTGAATCCGTCGACGACGCACAACAGCATGGACGGCCAGGGTGAAGTCATCTTCACGGACGACGTGTCGCTCAAGGTCTTCATGGAGCACCTGATCAACCTCGCGGTCAAGTCGTAGGAATACTCGTTCTTTCTCTTTTCTTTGGGTGATGTGTTCTTTTCTTTGGGTGACGTGCTCTTTTCTTTGGATGACACTTTCTTTTCTTTGGCCAAGTACCGTCCGTTACTAAAAGAGGGTGGAAGAGGCTATTTATACGCCAGCATACTCTAGCCAAGTGGATTTTTCCACCTTGGGTTCTATGCCACAGTCCAGTTTCCCAGTGAGAAGGCGGCGACTAGTAGCTCGAGGCGTCTGCTGAGAGAAACTTCATGACGGACAAGGAGCCGTATTTACGCGCTGAGAGCATGTCGACGGACGATGCGCATGTCGAGGCAGAGATCGTGCGTCCGAGTGCCTCCATACGCGTTACGCAGAGCCGACCGACGTTTAGTGACGCCGGCTCCGGCCGAGGGCTCGGGACGAACGACCATGGGCCTAACCAGCCGCCGATGAACGTCGGGTCGAGCGACGCAGGCGATCTGGACGATAACATCATCTCTGTCCACGGGTACATGCACAAGCAGGGCAAGCGGACGATCAAAGGTCCGATCCACAAGAGCTGGAAGCGTCGGTACTTTGCGTTGGAGAAAGCCAAGATCTACTACTTCCACAGCCACTTGGACTGTCGACAGTACTTCACCACTCGCAACGCAGATCTGGTGGTGGGCGCCGTGGAGCTTAAGGACGCGCTGCAGCTGCGTCCTTGTGCCCGACTCGACCTGCCGCATAAGGGCTTTGAGATCCACACGAAGCGCCGGGTGTGGGTCCTGTGTCCCGAGACGGATGACGAGTACCGCATGTGGTTCCAAGGCGTCGAACGCGCCATCGTCGGGAACGGTGCTGGGAACATCATCGAGCGCAAGCTGCCCAACGTCCGCAAGTACCAGATGAAGGGCAACCAGACGTACCGTGTCTTTTACTTTATCTTCCTCCTGACGGGTCTCATGGAGCTCCTGGGCCTGGCCTTCTGGTTTGTCGTGGGCGTCGAGCCATGCGACGCCGCTCGACCGACGATCGACTGCGGGAAGATCATGAGCAACACGCTCAACGTCCTCCGCTGTCGTCCGGAACCCATGAGCGGGGTCCTCACGCCTGCCGACTGGTACATGCAGATCGCCGGCGTGGACGACGTCAAGTGTTTCCACGACCCGCCGATCCTCCAGTGGATCTCGTTCTTTGCTCTGGGCTTTGCAGAGGTCCTGAGCTTCTTCCTCGGGACCTTGTACTACTTGGGCATGTGGAAGCCAGTGCGTCGAGGAGCGCACTACTTTGACGAGTTCGAGCCTCGTGTCCCGGATGAGCTCTGGCCTCGTGTCGATGTGCTACTGTGCCACTACTCAGAGCCGGCGGAGGAGACGATCGATACGCTCATGGCGTGTGTGAACCTGCAGTACCCTCCGCATCTGCTCCAGATCTACGTCCTGGACGACGGCTACTGCAAGAGCAAGTGGACCAAGGGGAACCCGGTGCCGACGGTGGAACTCAACAAGGGCATTCTCGAGACGGCAGGAGACTTGCGTCAGGAAGTCGCGCAGTTCATGTACGATCGGGTGTGCGACCCGAATGAAGAGATGGAGGTGTATGCGTGGCGGAAGCTGCATTCGTCTGCGAACCTCCCGTCGGCTTCTCGTGTCAAGGTGGTGAATCGAGCGGACTGTGCTGCTGGATCCTTCCGAGACGACTATCGGTACCCTGGTCTACCCCATGTGACGTACATTGGTCGCGTCAAGCCAGAGGTGCACTACTCCAAGGCAGGCAACATCAACAATTGTCTCTACAACGAAGGTGCGAATGGCAAGTACCTCATGATCCTCGATACGGACATGCAGCCGCACCCCAAGTTCATCTTAGCCACTCTTCCCTTCTTCTTTGACGACGAAGACAGACAGGACAAGAGCACGTACGCTTGCTGCTGCACTGGCTGTAGCAACGTCGCCAAGCTCTGCTGCGCCTCGTGCAAGATCGCAGGCGTGCCGGAGGAGAGCATGAGCTACTGCTCGAAAGAGTGCTTTGAGAACGCCATGCACGCGCGGAGCGACGTCCATCGACGACAGGTGAACGGGACGCTCAACGACAATACGGAGACCAAGGAGCTCCGGTGCATGAAGTGCGACACCAAGCTCGGGAAGCAGGGCTTCTGCCGCAAGTGCCAGAACACGGAGGGAGACGGGCAGACGGCGACGCTGTCGACGTACTCGGACGACGTGCAGCACAACTCGGTCGCCTTCGTCCAGACGCCACAGTACTTTCGAGACTGCGTCCAGCTGCAGATCGGAGACCCGATGGGCCATCGTAACGCGACATTCTACGACGCCATCCAGACTGGACAAGATGGATACGAGTGCGCTTCGTTCGCCGGCACGAACGCCATGTTCCGCCGAGAAGCGCTGGACTCGATCGCGGGCATTCAGTACGGCAGTCTGACGGAGGACTGCTACACCGGCCAGATGCTGTGCGGCATGGGCTGGAAGGCGCTGTACTTCCGGAAGGACTTTGAAGGCGAGGCGACGGAGCGCATTCGGCTTGCAGAAGGACTCATCCCCGAGACGGTGGCCAACAGTCTGGCGCAGCGGAAGCGGTGGGCCAAGGGCAACTTCCAGATCGCTCTGATGAAGAAGGACAAGAAGCTCGTGGATCCCGAGTGGAGGCAGCCGCACGTCGAGCTCCCGCCAGCGCGCAAGAGCAACAAGTTTATGCGCCGAGTCTTCTACCTGAACTCGACCTTGTACCCGCTCGGATCCATCTCGGCGCTCCTCTTTTGCTACATTACCATCTACTTTTTGTACACCGGCTACGCACCCATCTACATGAGTGGCCTGCGGCTATTGATCGCTCTCGTGCCCAAGCTCTTGGTCCAAGGACTCTTGTCTGCGCTGAGCAACCGGACGGTCGAGAACAACGACGTCATCCGGTCGCAGGAAGTCTGGTTCGCCTATGCGTTCACCAACTGCACGGCCGTCGCGGAGGCCTTTTGGTGGAAGATCACGGGCAAGGAGCCGCGGTGGTTCAACACCGGAGGCGCGAACCGAGGATCGCTCGCGGAAGTCCCGAACGTCATTGTCTTTATGGGCACGTGCGTCGGCATCGCCTGGGCGATTGTGCGCTTCTTGGCAGGGTACAATGTGGAGCAAACGTCGCATGGCGCGTCGTTGCTGTTCGCAAGTCTGCTGATGGGCCTGTTCATCGCCGTCAAGCTCGGCCCGAGCGTCCGCATGAGCATCCAGGAGTACTTTGGCTGGAGCTACCAGAGCATGATGGACCAGGGCAACTTTTTCGGGAGCGTCTCGATGGCCGTGGGCTTCGCCTTCATCGTCCTGTGGGTGTACATCGAAAAGCCCTCGAGCAATCCGTTTTAATCTTTCTTTTTCTTTTCTTTCGCAATACACATCCTCTCTTTTCTTTTTCTTTTTCGTAGAAGTGGTGCTGCCACGAGCATGTCCTGCGTCTTCTCCCCTCTTTCCAAGCACCTTGACAATCGTTTCACATGCCGCTGTGCCTATAACGGGCGTCGTCTCCACTCTCCAAAGTGCCTCGAGGTGCCTCGTAGGTGAGAATCCAGTTCCGACCGGTCTTTGACTTGGCGTTTGTATGTAGACGGTAGAGACCGGCCGAAAAGAGGTGGTTTCGTCATTTCTCTAACTTGGACCAAGTACAGATGGACCGCTCGTCCTCTCTCCAGGACGACGCCGACTACGAGCGATACGACACGCCGTCGGCGGCCGACGTACAGGTCTCGCGCCCTGGTGTCGCCCCCACAGCCACGCAGCCGCATGGATTCGCCGAGCCGCCAGCGCCCTTCGAGCCGGCCATGGACGTGACGCCCACGCCAGACGCAGACGTCCACGCCGACAACGTCATCTCTGTCCACGGGTACATGCACAAGCAGGGCAAGCGGACGATCAAGGGTCCGATCCACAAGAGCTGGAAACGCCGCTACTTTGCGTTGGAGAAGACCAAAATCTTCTACTTCCACAGCCACCTCGAGTGTCGACAGTACTTTACGACGCGGAATCCGGATCTAGTGGTGGGTGCGATTGAGCTCAAGGACGCGCTGCAGCTACGCCCGTGTGCTCGGTTGGATCTGCCGCATAAGGGCTTTGAGGTGCTGACGAAGCGCCGGGTGTGGGTCCTGTGTCCCGAGACGGACGACGAGTACAATCTGTGGTTTGACGGCGTCGAGAGTGCCATCGTCGCAGCAGGGTCGGGGAATATCGTCGAGCGCAAGTTGCCCAACGTCCGCAAGTACTATATGAAAGGCATTGCGACGTACCGTCTTCTCTACGTGCTCTTCGTCATCGTCGGTCTGCTCGAGCTCTTCGGCCTCTTGTTCTGGTTCAGCGTTGGCGTCGAGCCGTGCGATCCGTCCAACCGACTCTACGAGTGTGAGCGCGTGTACGCGAACTCTCCGAACGCGCTCAACTGTCGAGAGGAGCCAATGGGCGGTGTCTTCCAGCCGCCGGAGTGGTACATGGAGCTCGCAGGCGTCGATGACGTTGCTTGTTTCCACGATCCGCCTGTGGCGCAGTGGATTTCGTACATCGCCATGATCGTCGCAGAGCTCGTGGCGTGGGTCATGGGAAGTCTCTACTACTTGGGCATGTGGAAGCCAGTGCGTCGAGGAGCGCACTACTTTGACGAGTTCGAGCCTCGTGTCCCGGATGAGCTCTGGCCGATGGTCGACGTCCTCTTGTGCCACTACTCGGAGCCGGCGGAGGAGACGATCGATACGCTCATGGCGTGCATGAACCTCCACTACCCTCCCCACCTGCTGCACATCTACATCCTAGACGACGGCTACTGCACTGCGACGTGGACCAAGGGCAGTCCGACGCCGGATATTGAGCTGAATAAAGAGGTACTGGAGAAGTCGGGGGACTTAAGGCAGGAGCTGGCGCAGTTCATGTACGACCGAGTGTGCGACCCGAATGAAGAGATGGAGGTGTATGCGTGGCGGAAGCTGCATTCGTCTGCGAACCTCCCGTCTCCGTCGCGTCCAAAGGTCGTGAATCGATCGGACTGTGCCGTCGGATCCTTCCGAGACGACTATCGATACACAGACCTTCCGCACGTGACGTACATTGGTCGCGTGAAGCCTCAAGTGCACTACTCGAAAGCAGGGAACATCAACAATTGTCTCTACAACGAAGGCGCCAGCGGTCGATACATGCTGGTGCTGGATTCAGACATGCAGCCGCACCCCAAGTTCATCCTAGCGACGCTTCCCTTCTTCTTTGACGATGAAGATAGGAAGCTCAAGCACAAGTACACTTGCTGCGGCACGGGGTGCAACAATGTCGCGCGCATGTGCTGCGCCTCGTGTAAGATCGCAGGCGTGCCCGAGGAACGCATCAGCTACTGCTCGAAAGAGTGCTTTGAGAACGCCATGCACGTGGCGAGTGACATTCATCGTCGACAGGTGAACGGCACTGTGAGCGACACGACGACCAAGAAGAAGGAGCTCCGGTGCTCTTCGTGCGGCGCCAAAGTGAACAAGAAGGGCGTCTGTCGCAAGTGCCACTCGACGACCGACGGAGGAGACGTCTCGGTCCTGCACACCTACTCGGACGACGTGCGAGACAACGCCGTGGCGTTCGTCCAGACACCGCAGTACTTTCGAGACTGCGTCCAGCTGCAGATCGGAGACCCGCTCGGACATCGCAACGGAACGTTCTACGACGCCATCCAGACCGGGCAGGATGGGTACGACTGCGCGTCCTTTGCCGGCACGAACGCCCTCGTGCGCCGAGAAGCGCTGGACTCGATCGGAGGCATTCAGTACGGCGTCTTGACGGAAGACTGCTTCACTGGCCAGCGACTGGTCCAGCAGGGGTGGAAGGCCTTGTTCTTCCGGAAGGACTTTGAAGGAGACGTGTCGGAGCGCATTCGGCTGGCGGAAGGCATCATCCCGGACTCGGTGGCGGCGTCCTTGGCGCAGCGGAAGCGATGGGCCAAGGGCAACTTCCAGACATTCTTAATGCGAAAGAACAAGGTCGGGAGCCCCGACCCCGAGTGGAGGCAGCCCGAGGTCGCGACGCCCAAGTACCGCAAGCCCAACCGCCTCATGCGCCGCATCTTCTACATGAACTCGACCTTGTATCCGCTCTCGTCGCTCTCGGTCCTCCTCTTCTACTACATCACCATCTGCTTCCTCTACACAGGCTACGCGCCCATCTACCTCAACGGCCTGCGGTTGCTTATCGCCATGATCCCGCGCATCCTCGTCCAAGGCATGCTGGCGGCGCTGGCCAACCGGACGGTCGACAGCAACGACGTCGCGCGGTCGCAGGAAGCGTGGTTCATCTACGCCTTCACCAACTGCACCGCCATGTTCGGCGCCATCGTGTGGAAGCTGACGGGCAAGAAGTCGCGCTGGCTGAACAAGCGAGACGCCACGCGCGGATCCATGGCCGAGCTCCCGAACATCCTCGTTTTCTTCGGCGCCGTCTTTGGCATCATTTGGGCTGTCGTGAGGTACATGGTCGGCTATTACAATCGCATTGAGAGCCATGGTGACTCGATGCTGACGGCGAGTGTCCTCATGGGCTTTTTCATCGTGTTCAAGCTCGGCCCGAGCGTCCGTATGAGCATCCAGGAGTACTTTGGCTGGAGCTACCAGAGTCTGATGGACCAGGGCAACTTTATGGGCTCCACGTCCATCGCCTTTGGACTCATCTTCATCGTCCTGTGGGTGTACGTGGAGCGCCCGGCATCCTCCGCCTAGCTCTGGCGACGGATAGTTTGGTATTCTCTTTCTGCTCTACTAGTTTTTAGATGGAGTAGAGGTTCCTTTTTCTTGCTTTTAACCTCCCTCGTACCACTTGCACCTTGTAAGACGCAACACGGGATGTATACTTTTCTACGACACATTCGTTGGTTGCTATTCCTTGTCGATTGAATATGGCCCAAGAGCTCTTTACGACGTATAAGCAGCTCATTGACTCTTGTGTGTGTGTCCGAGGACAGGATGCGACGGCGGCGACGGGGATGCTGTATAGTATCGACCCGGTGAGCGGGAACGTTGCGCTGCTCGATGTGAGTGAAGAGGAGACGAGACTCACGGTGCTCCTGGGACACACGATCGTGAGCATCGAGAGCGCCGAAGAGGAGAGTGAACCGACATTGATGGAGCAGATGACGGCCACTACGACCAACCTGGCGCAGGTACGACACTCTAGTAAATAGCACTACGCTTCGTCTAATAGGACTATGCGACGCATAGCATGACATTCCATTCACCGTAAAAGAAGCGAATGGCGAGCTCTACCTCGACCTATACGACGGCGCTGCTCAGCTGCGTCCGCCATTCACCTCCGACGCACTCGAATGCAATGAAGAAGAGATGACATGCCGGATACGAGAGCTCTTGTAACTCCAAGAGGAACACGAAGGCATTTACATGAACGAAAGCTATCTTGACTTGTCTGAACTACTACGAAATGAATGAGAACGAAATATAAAGCTGTGGTACGACCTACGCTTGCACCGGACCATGCTGGTTCTTTTCCATCTCCTTCACCATGTACGGGTTGACGCCAGTATTTTGGTTCAAATCCGCGAACGTGTGGTTCACGTCGCGGTGGTTGGCTTCATCGGCACGAATGCACTTGATCATGTCCACGATCTTGGCGTCGTCCGGCAGCTTATAGTACGTTCGAGCAATCTTGGGCGCCACCTCATCGTTCCATTCGGGCAAGTTTCCGTCGTGAATGTCCTGCAAAAGACCAGTGTACGTGTGCACGGCCTCTTCCTCCAAGTACCCGACGAAGCGATGGCACGTTTTCGGGGATACGAGGTATGTGAGGAAGAAGGCATTGAAGAAGATGCCTTGTGCCGCGAGCACATTGAGCCGGAAAAGATAGCCTGGCTGACGCATGTTCATAAAGATGAGCAAGTGCATGCGCTCGTTCTCGGCTTCCTCGAGCAACGTGTGGATCCAGCCATAGTCACGGCGGAAAGCTCGCAGCGATCGAAGGTGGCGCAGCATCCCGCCCACCATTCCAGGCACACCAGCGATCGTTTCGAGGAAGAGGCATCGGCGTAGCCAGTCTTCTTTCTTCATCTCGCCACCAGGACCCTTGTACCTGGTGAAGAAGTCGAAACCTGAACGAGCCGTCCAAGTGGCAGCACGAGCGATGCGCTCATGCATCTTCTTCGGCTTACGGTGGGACTCGTCGATCTTTTCAATCTTGTCCAAGTCGTACACGGGGTGGTGCACCGGATTATCCCACACGATCTCATCGTCCCGCAGTCCGGCGATCGAGAGTGCGTGTCGGTTCGACGACTGTTTAAAATGCGTCGGCGTCGTGTCTTCGAGGCAGATGTCCTCTTGCTTGGGGTTGGTTGCATTGGAAAAGTAGTTCACCAGAGGCGGGGCGATGGTGTTTTGGTGGTGCAATGCGGATCGAGCGGCTACTGCCATGCGTTTTGATGCCATGGATGCGATCATGGTTGTTTAGGAGTTGTTGTTGTTGTTGTTGTTCTTGTGAAATGGAAGAATGAATTGCTGAGGCATTAAGTCGCTCAAGGTCAGACGAGAGGTGAGCTGTCTTACCATTGCGAAGCTTCGTATGACCTGTGAGTCTCAGCTCCTTATCATGAGACGTGGCAGAAATCTTCATCGAAGCAACGCCCCGTCACATGCAAAGCGTCGTGGCGTAGTGTCGAGATGGAGTTTTAGCCAATTAAATGTTCGATCTTCGTGCAGTGAAAAAATTCTCGTGGCGTACGAAGAGGTCAGGCGGTATGTCTGACTGGATGCCTTATTGTTGAAAAGTAATGTCGGGTCAGGCAGAGAGGTCAGGCAAGGTGGACGGTACGACGGTGCTAGATCGTCATATTTGCGTCCACCGAGATTGCAACGGGTGTCCCTGTCTGACGGGGCGAATACTACCGCAGATAGAAGACTAGGAGCGGGTTTAGATAGGTAGAAGCGGGCAATGCGAGTAAATTTAGTCGAAATTGTCTCATTAAGAGCAGTGAAATGGAAGAAGATAGCGACCTTGCGCTCTATCTGAATATCGATGGAGGTAATGGGCGTTGTGTAGATGCAGTTGCAACCATCTTTCTCTTCGAGGTATAGAGAGCTGGTGGTAGATGGATAGAATCCAAGAAACATATCTATCATTGCAAATGCGTCGAGCACAAGTCTTTGGTGATAGGATAAGATGGATGGCTATGTAAATTTTCAATGCAGCTCTTGCATGTATAGATAGGATGCTGTAAAAAGGAAAAATTCCGACGGATGATCAAGTATATTCGACAGGAAGCAAACTCATTATCACGAAGTAAGTCGAAGAATCGATAGCTACTTGCATCTGAGACAGCTCGGAGGTCTTCGCATACAGTCCAAATCTTCCGTGAGTACTCTTGTGGTGATCTACATGATTTTCTTACCGTTTCAACACCACCTCCGGCATCTCTGCGCTCGATGATGGATGGGAGTCGCATGCAGCGCAGTCTCCATGGTCGATCAGACGCCATCAACATGCATTCCGAAGGAGTGCATGTATCTTTTTCTATTGGCTATAAAAGATGAATTTCCACCAATCCTAGACAACTATGAACCTCGAAAGCGCGGGAAATTCCGATCACCAGTCGCGACCGGCAGCTCCTCTTCCTTCGTCATGGACGAACAGGAAACGACGACGCGTCTCGCCAAGCTAGATAACTTATTAGAAAAAGCAGGAATTTACTCTAGTTTCCTTTTTTCCAATCTATCTTCTGCCGCCACCGTCGCGGATGAAGCGCCTGAAGAGACTTCAGCTCGAGGCAAACGGAAGCGAGGTCGAGTACGCTCGAGCGGTACCAAGAAGCTCAAGCAGATGCAGTCCGATGGAAAGCTAGATACGCATAAACCGTCTGTCAATGGCTTTCAACAGCCAAAGCTGCTCACTGGCGGTGACTTGCGCGACTATCAGCTCGAGGGCATCCGTTGGCTATGCAACCTCTTTGAGAATGGACTTAACGGCATTCTCGCAGACGAGATGGGTCTCGGCAAAACCATCCAGGTGATCGGCATGATCGCTCACTTGAGGGCGCTAGGTGTCCGTGGTCCGTACCTGATCGTCGCGCCGCTTTCGACACTCACGAACTGGGAGCAAGAGTTCCACAAGTGGACGCCGTCCATGCCTTGTCTCATCTACCACGGCACAAAAGCCGATCGGAAGAGCATTCGTCAAAAGCAGCTCCAAGCGTCCAAGATGCAGGATGAAAAGTTTCCTATCGTGATCACGTCCTACGAAATGATTTTGCAGGATCGATCGGTCTTTGATCGCATGGGCTTCGTGTGGAAGTACATGGTCGTCGATGAAGGTCATCGACTGAAGAATCTTAACTGTCGTCTCGTGCGAGAACTCAAGACGTGCAAGACGGAGAATCGACTCTTGCTCACCGGCACTCCGCTCCAGAACGACCTGACGGAGCTCTGGTCGCTGTTGAACTTTATCTTGCCAGACGTCTTCGATGACCTCGCGCTCTTCGAGAGTTGGTTTTCTCTTTCAGATACTTCTAGTACGTCTCCTTCTTCTCCTAGTGCCACCGACCAGGTCGACGTCTTGTCTGGAGACAAACGCGCCGAAGTGATATCGAAACTCCACGAGATCCTCCGTCCGTTCCTCCTTCGACGCCTCAAGACCGACGTGGTGCAGGAGCTTCCTAGTAAGACCGAGATCTTTGTCTACTGCCCCATGTCTCGCGTCCAGAAGGACTACTATCAGATGATCATCGACGGAACACTCGCGAGGTACATTCAGGACCGACAGGGTAAATCGAAAGCATCGGCGTACAAGTCCACTTCGCTACGTAATAAAGCGATGCAGCTGCGCAAGTGTTGCAACCACCCTTTTCTCTTTGATGAACCTACAGACGCGGATGGAGAAATGCTGACGGACGAGTCTCTTGTCCAAGCATCCGGGAAGCTGGTGGTTTTAGACCAGATGCTGCGAGAGCTGAAGCGAAGAGGACATAAGGTGTTGATTTTTAGCCAAATGACGAGCGTCTTGGACATTTTAGAGGACTTTGTCCTCTTGCGACGGTGGAAATACTGTCGCCTAGACGGATCGACGGACTTGGCATCGAGGAAAGAGCAGATGGAGACGTTCAATGCGTCTCTAGATGGGGCGGACGACGACATGTTCTGCTTCCTCTTGTCGACTCGAGCTGGAGGTCTTGGTATCAACCTCATGGCTGCTGATACCGTCATCTTCTTTGACAGTGATTGGAATCCGCAGCAGGATAACCAAGCGCAGGATCGAGCGCATCGGATTGGGCAGAAGAAGGATGTGCTCGTGTATCGTCTCGTGACGGAGAACTCGTTCGAGAATCGGATGCTCGCACGTGCGCTCGAGAAGAGGAAGTTGGATCGCGTGGTGATTCAGCGAGGACACTTTCGACATCAGAATCAGGACGCGGAGGCAAGGCGAGACACATCGATGGAGACGAGTGATGGGGTGACGAGAGTGTCCAAGGCGCTGACGACGGAAGAGCTGCAGGAGCTACTGCGAGACGACGTGCTCATTCGCGATGGCGTCGAGAACGGAGGTATCTCGAAAAAGGAGTTGATGCAGATTTGTAATCGGAAGCTAGTAGTGGATAGTTTTATAGCGAAAGAGACCAAGGGCAAGGTGCTTGCGTCCAAGGGAGACGGGTATGAGATCGTCGAGAACGCACGTGCGACGCTTATCGATCGCGTCCAGTAGCTACGAGACAGAAAGAATACAAGTTCTAGGTTGATCTTTACGACTTGTCTATTGAATACAAAAGACGATGAGGGTAATGATGCCGACGAGGAACGTAATGGAGCACGTGGTGGCTAACACGGGATAGCGGTGCTTCTTGTCGGTGACTTTGACGAGCTGTTCCGGGACCTGGTCGGCACTGTTCACCTCCATCCGTCCTAGGTCGACCCATCCATCACGATCTTCTGAATCGTACGTACTAATGCCATTCGAACGAGATGGACGAGGACTTAAGCAGAGAAAGACCGTCGAGAGCAGGAGGAGACCGAGGAAGCGCATCTTGAAGCGTCGCGCGCGGTCGCGTTTCTACCCATCTGTTCGTCATTTGGCATCGATGACACCACCTCGTCACAAGTCTGATCTTGGCAAGGCGACGGAGCTTTCTATGCTACGTCCTTCCTTCGGCCGGATGCGAACCGCAGTATCGAATTTGCCACCAACGGAGCAAATCAACTTATCGACGTCAATATGACCCACTCGACCACGACTTCGAAACTGCATCTGCACAACCTTGGCATCCAGAATGACTGCAAGGTGTATCATAACCTGCCGTATGACCAGATCGCAGCGCACGAGCAAGAGTACAAGGAAGGAACGTTCACAGCAAATGGAACCTTTGCTGTTGATACGGGCAAGTTCACCGGACGATCGCCCAAGGACAAATTCATTGTCAAGCAAGCGCCGTCGGACCAGCACATTGGCTGGGGTGATGTGAACCAGCCGACAACACCCGAAGTGTTCGATGAGCTGTATGCGAAAGCGACGGAGCACTACTGCCAAGTCGACCGGATGTACGTCTTCGACGGCTACTGCGGCGTGAACGAGCAGTCTCGCCTCAAGGTCCGGATTGTGACGGAACTGGCGTGGCAGCACCACTTTGTCACGAACATGTTCGTCCGACCGGACTTCCAGGAGCTAGTGTCCAAACCGTTTAGCGCTGACTTTACGATCATCAACGCCTGCAACATTGTCGATGAGGATTGGCAGAAGCACGGTCTCAACAGCGAAGTGTTCGTGATTTTCAACTTGGAGAAGCATGTCGCTGTCATCGGCGGCACGTTCTACGGAGGAGAGATGA
>JAADVB010000304.1:0-19883 GCA_023334545.1 Salisapilia sapeloensis
ATGAGTAAATGGTCAGACATTTCCATCAAGTGAGACTCATGGCGACAATTCTGTCTGTATCGAGTATCCAAAGGCTTCCTGCTGCCACATGAACAACTCAAAGACTTGAACTACATCCTATTCCTCATGTACCACTGACTCGTCTATGTGTATAACTGAAGATCATCTATCAAGTTTTGCAGGTAGTTGCGACTAATCATAAGCACATTCACTCCCAAAAGACCATCACTCTTTCACACTTTCTACTCATGTTGACGTATGCCTTTTCATCACTTCTTCGAACAGTAGTTCCTTGATCCCTTCAGGATCCATTGGCAGTTGCGCCTGCCCTTGTCTCCTCACTCGTTCCCTCACGTCATCCGAGCACTCCGCTTCGGCACTCTCATCTCTCCATCCACTCACATACGCATGTTCCAATGCTTCCTTAGCACTCAGTCGATCATTCGGATTGAACACGAGCAACTTGTCTAACAAGTCAATCGCTTCCGGATTCGCTTCCGGAAACAGACACTCCCACTCCATCCGTTCCTTCCTCTCAGCCGCCGCCAAGAACTGTCGTCCAGCGAATCGACGTGCACTCGGGTTGTCACAAAAGGAAAAGGTGGAAGGCGTGCCAAGGACATCGACGATCAGTCGCAGTTGATCGACGTACGACTGTCCTGGGAAGAGAACTTTACGCCCGAGTAGCTCTGCTAGGATACACCCGACGCTCCACATGTCCACGCTCCTGTCATACGTATTGGCTAAGAGCAGCTCTGGCGCTCGATACCATCTCGTGACAACGTACTCGGACATGGCTTCTCCCATCTCATCATCGGCATGACGAGCGAGACCAAAGTCTGCGATCCGGAGGGTACAATCTGAATTGACGAGCAAGTTACTAGGTTTCAAATCTCGATGCAGGACGTTGGCCGAGTGGAGGTAGTGGATGCCGCGAAGGAGCTGGTAGATAAAGAACTGGATCTGATCGTCGGACAGCGGCTGGTGGCTGTGGATGATGCGACTCAAGTCCGTTTCCATGAGCGGCTGGATGATGTACAGGTCCGTGAAGTTTGCGTAATCCACTGGTCGTTGGAGTTCATGGATCGGGATCAGGTTCGGATGCGTCCCGAGCGTGTTCATGAGCTGAAGTTCACGCAACGCAAGTAGAGCAACTTTAGGATGACGAAGGAACTGGCCGAGCTTTTTGATAGCATATGTCCCGCCGTGGACAAAGTCACACGCAGCAATGACTTCACCGTACGTACCTCGACCAACGACCTTGACCATCCGATACTTTTCCGCTAATTGATACCGAACGCCATTGATGATGAACTGGTGCATCCGGAGGTCGGCATCTTGGTCGGCGATACCGAATCGACTGATAGATGGGAGACGGATGTCCTTGTCTCTGATACTAAACGAGCTCCGTTCAACGTCTCTGACATCTGATTGTCGCTCCGACCGCATGCTCAAGTTACTCACTTCAACATGCATTTCCAACTTGCCAAAGTAACTTTGATGGTCGTTCGATAGCACGTAGCTCGAGTCGTGCTCACTCTTTTTCCACTTGCGCATCGTCGGCTGGTTGAGGAAAGATGCAAGGTTGATATGTGTCCTCGCGACGACTTCTCGATTCGTGTGTCGACAGAATTCTAGCAGCAAAATCGTATTGTCGTCTCTAGACAGACGATCGAATTGGAGGTAGAGACACTGGCCGTCGAAAGGATAGGATGAGGTTTCGTAATCCACCGGTTGAGGCGACACGGACGTGGACTGGGCTTCTGTATGCCACACACCTTCGAACTCGTTTGTGTCCAAGGAGCAACGGATGAAGCATTTCTATACGATAGGTTAGTATACAAAGTACAAGTCAGGAGATTATCGAGCGTACGTCGTTTTGAAGTTCATGCGCTCGGACGTCCGTTACGTGTTGCACTTTGATACACACGACGTGTCCACCGACAACTGTTTCTCGGATCCTTTCTGCTAGAGGAGGTAACGTCAAGTCCGTGACGCTCTCTGGCGGCTTAAAGACAACGCTGGAGGCAACGACGTCACCAAAGATCTCCCATCGACGGATACGACCGGTCTTGTCGCGAGCAAGATGCAGCTTATGCACCCACTGCTGCATGAAGGTTGCGTGATTGGAACGCACTTGCATTGTTTCTCGACCTCGTACGAGCAACACGCGGTCACTTCGACTAGAAGTACGTTCGGATCTATCTTCCCACTCGACTTGTTCGACACTGAATTGAGTGAGGACGACAGCTTCTGCCAGACGTGAAAAGTATTCTAGTACGCCTGGAAAATTGCGGTACTTGCCTTCAAATGGCACCATCGGAAGGTAATTCGTTCGGACGACAATGTCCGTGTCGAGGAGAGAGAAGAAGCGAAGGACCGTGTGGTCCTTTGGAGGATCGAGGGTACTGCCACGAACATGCACAGGAGAGGAGGGAGAGATTGGTACGAGCACACCTTCCTTGCGCTTCTCGCTGCTGGAAGAGCTCGACACGGACGACCTGTCGGGGAACATCATCTGAGACGAAACATGGTCACCCAGCGATCTCGCCAGGTATTCATACGCTCTATAAAAGTCTGAAGTAGATGTCGTCAAGGCCTGGACGGATGCGTATGGCTCATTCTCGACCGAATGGTCGTGGATGGCATCACCGACGACCTGTAGCCACGAGTACTTGCTAGCTTCACTATTCGTTCGAAAGTGTAGATGATGGCCTCGCACCGTTTCTAATGTAAATCGAAACGGGGAGGCTGTATCGGATCCATTATCGACGTCGTACGCTTTGGCGAGAATGACACGATCGGCGAATCCGATTTTGCCCTTTTTAATCCGAGATTTCGATTGAGGTGCTCGAGCATCTTCTTCTGAAAGGTAGCAGTACAAATACCGACCGCGCAGGATGAGGTAGTACGTCTCCCAGTGCTTGAGCCAGTCGGACCGCTTCTGGAGGTACCCCTCCCATTCCAATCGGAGCGGAGCTTGCGTCATGTCAAGCGTGTTGAAACCGTGCTTTAATTTTCAACGAATCAACGTGCATGATCTTTAATTTCCACGAATCACAACGTACTAAACAGCAAGAAGGCGCCAAGTCGAGAAGTCGAATATGCTGTATGGGCCTCGGAAGCGACCACCGACATCTGAAGAGTCTGCGCCGACAGGAGAGTACATTGAACGCGGCATAAAGCGTCTACGACTAGCTCAAGACCATCCTCAAGGTATTTATATGTAGGATATAGCTGCAGAAAGGCTGAAACTGATGGAAGTGGCATGAAGCGTTTGATGCTCGCCGGTCGCCATTGGAGCGAGAAGACTTGCAGAACCAAGAGTATGCATACATGAACTCTTTACTTCGAGAGCTACACCATCTACGACAGCTACGTCGGTATCAAGCCCAGCGTCCATCAGTGCAATGCACCGAAGCGGAACCGATGCAAGTGGATGATACAGGGTAGACATATATGCAAACAAAAGACGGTTGGAAGTATATAAAAAGTAGTGGATTATCCAAAGGAGAATCCTCCGTTTCGGAACCAACTTGCTTTTCGAGAGGTTGGGTTCTTGCGGACGAGGGCGGATGGAGATACTTTCTTGGACGTTGTCTTCTTCTTTCGAACTGGTTTCTTTTCTTTCGAACTGGAGGTTGTTCGGGAGACAGAGCGTTTGGAAGGTTTATTTAGTGCAACATGCGACGGCGTTTCGACGGATATGCTGGTAATACTTGTTGGAGAAGCCTTGTCGACGATGGATTGTTTGGTAGTGGAGTATATGGGAGAAGAGAGCTTTGGTGGTGAAGGTACTTGCGTCTAGATATGGATGATGGGATGGAGATGGATGGGTTTTGGTAGAAATGATACCTGTGGTTGAACTCGAGGTTGTTCTTTTGGTT
Source organism: Salisapilia sapeloensis (assembly GCA_023334545.1). Lineage (NCBI taxonomy): Eukaryota > Oomycota > Peronosporomycetes > Peronosporales > Salisapiliaceae > Salisapilia > Salisapilia sapeloensis. Next base: position 3,888 of record JAADVB010000304.1, read on the forward strand.
TCTGCTGCTTTTGTTTCAACTGTTCGACGACTTGGTCGACGCTTTCCGTTGTGACTGGAACCGACGTCATAGTGCTTAGTTTCTGTAGCATCTGAGTATTCTTGTCTTGCACTTGTTTCAGCTTATCTTTTAAAGCAATTTCTTCTTGTTCCAGCTCCACTGCTTCTTGTTGCTTCCGGATGGATGCAGACTTACTCTGTTCGACTTTGGATGATAAGTCGTCTACTTTTGCCTTTAAAAGTTGGTTCCGTTCGGTTGAGTTAGAGAGCTGAACGTCTAGTTGATCAAGTAATGCCGTCTCTTTCTCCACTTGTGACTGAAGATTCGTTCGCTTGCTCAATAGACCGTCGTGTTCAGCTTTTTCAACAGCCATTTTCTCTTTGAGGGTCTTAATTTCGAGCTCCTTTGCTGTTACTCTAGCTTTGTAGTCGTTCATGGTACCTTCCACCTCTTTCTTGTTCACGTTCAGGTTCGACATGGATTCATTGAGCTCTTCCAAGCGTTTGGCGTTATCTAGAACGACTTGAGGCTGTGCGTCAAAGCATAGCTACTCAACGAATGTACCTGTCTTTCGTCTTTCTCTAGCTTCCAGTCGAACATTGTAAGTCTCTTGGAGCAGCTGAGTCTGCTGTTGAAGCCATTCTGTCTCCTGTTCTTTGCTCTAGCATTTATATCAATTTGCGGTTGTGAATTGCCAAGATGTCACAGCAAGTACCTGTATCTGTATCTCCAGGCTACTAGCGTAACTTTTCCATTCTTCCGTGATGAGTTGAATTGACTGCTTATTGTTATAGGCACTTTCCAGTTCCATCTGAACAAAACGTGTTTACAACCTTATCACCAAACGATAGTGGTGCAAACTTGATACTTCGGTCGACTTTAGTTGCTCATGGAGATTGTTCAATTCGTCTTGGCTAGCTACCACAAGAGATGGAAACTAGGTATATCTCGATTAGCTAGCTAGCTAGAGTAATTAAAAGTATAATGAATTACCTGCTGCCCTTGATCGGACTTGTCTTGGCTTTTCATTTCGCTGAGATAAATAGCAGCAATGAGTAACCGCAGCAATACAGACATGGCTCAAGGCTCATATACTCTTCTAGCTGTAGCTTTCGCATAATAAGATTGCAAACATCTTCTTCATGCATTAAGGCATTTTCCTTCAAAACCTAATTTCGATTGCATAGTTCAGATTGACAGATCCGTCATGACATTTTGATTCGCGTTGCAATACCACATCCGCTTCTTTTAACCGGGCTTTCATTTGGGGAAGTTGCTTCTGTAGTTCTTCGATCTTGGATACTTCACTCTCACATTCGGTCTCGATTTCACATCTCTTGTCTTGGAGATCACTCTTCTGTTCTAGTGCAGACTAAAATACCATCTTTAACCACGATTCCATACAAACAGGAATAAACTTTTTACTTTTAAATCCCGACAAGAAGCATCTGCGTCTTCCTTCTGTAGAGCAAACAGTTCCCGTGCTATTTGATATCAAGAATTGTGCATCATCCACTAAGAAAGTTGTTTTGAAGCATACCTCGAGAGAGTCGTTGATTCTCAGCTTCTATTTTGGTGTTGAAGCTTGACAAATCGTCCTCATTTGCCATTGCTTTTGCTTCGATTCCTTCTAACTGCACTCCATATTGATCCACAACGACTTCAAGCGCATCACACTTTGTCATGATCCCTGCTAACTGATCTTCCAATACTTTCGCCCCTTCTTGGCTCTTTTTAACCTGCAGATTATGTGCTTCCTGCAGCTGACCTCTGTGTCTGTGATTGCGTTCACTATAACATGATCATCACAATCTATTCAAATGCATGTCTTAGGGAGCATACGCTAATCGCCCATTGTTTACTGCAAGACTATTGTGCTTGGCTCGAAGGCGTTCGAGTTGTTTTTCCTTCTGGTGCAAAGCTTCCGTTAGCTCTTGCTGGCGTTGCTGTTGACGCTGTTCATCTTTAATAACTCTACAAAGCACAGAGGCTGTAAATGGTATGATACAGCAATACGTAATGTGGAGCTAATCTACTTCTTAATATAGGCTTCATATTCATTCAGTTGAGAGGGATCCATGGCCTCCATAGCCTGGAGGTGATATCTACGAAGTCTGCTTCTGCTTGAAAATTGCGGAAAGGATATGGAAACTTCAACGTTTCCACTCGCAGAGTGAATGTCACCGACTTGACTTGGATAAAATATACTCCAACTATTGAAACGCTTATTTGGTCATTTTTAGACAACCGGAGACAAGTAAACGCCTCTGTTTCAACGCTTATAGCTATTTTAATCATCGTCCTGTTCTGCTTCATCCCTAAATAATCATGAAGACGACGCATATTGCAATGCAGGTCCTTCCCTGTGAATAGACGCCGGGGACGACGGACGGCAGCTCATTTTCTCATTCACTGGCGCTTTTTTATGCCCTCCGACCATTTTTCATCTTCTCGAATTTTAGAAAAGATCCAGTAGACGGGAGGTCGTCTTCAATCTATACAAACATCCAGTCGTTTCAGTCCCGGCCATTCATTTGCTGTCCTCTCGCAACTAAGCGCGACTCTTGCGTCTACTATGGCGACTATACAAATCCCAAGTCGCCCAGATCAGCGTCAGTCGGAAAGAAAAGAAAACCGGAGAAAACGACTGCTGGCCTTCGATCGATCCTCTTGTCGCCGATCCACAAGTCCTCCTACGCATCCAATCTAGAAACGAAGCACTATTCACGGTAGAGCTCGTTTAGCTGCATCGATTGATACCCGGATCGTACATTTTCCTACCTCGGAACTTCTTCCCGCGTCGCACGTGTGCGGTCAAACTTTGCAACGCCTACAGGTCCAGAGTTCTCCTCCGACATCGTCAACTTTCTTTTCTGTCTCCAAGAAGCACACCAGCTTCTTTCCGTCTCCTCGCCGTAATTTATCAGCTTCCACAGATCGTCGTGGTACTCCGTTGGTGTCTTTTTCCGTCCCATTTCCGTCGTTTCGTATAGAAAACTACTCCAGCTCCATCGACAGGTATACTTTAAATGCTTGCAAGTGTCGTACGAAATGAAATTAATTATATTATCCAGCCTTTCATCTTTTTGCCATTCGCCCCGACTAGACAAGTACCATCATGAGCTCCCCACTCCGTACAGACCCATCGATGCAGAGCGACTGGATCTTCACCGAAGATGAGTTGCAGCACACGCCGTCGAGACAGGAAGGCATCACGTACTTGGACGAACTAGAGCTACGTCGACGAGGCTGTACGTTCATCGACAAGATGGGCAAGAAGTTGGACATGCCGAAGTTGGCGTTGAACTGTGCTCACAACTACCTCCACCGCTTCTTCATGCGAGAGTCCATGGTTCGACATGACAAGTATGTTGTCGCGGCGGCGTGCGTCTTGCTTGGCTCCAAGGCAGAGGAGTGTGTGAAAAAGATTTCGCACATTGCCAAGGAGTACATTAGCGTACGTCGAGATGTGGAGAAAGACCAGCGTTTTGCTCTGCAAAAGCACGATCCGAGGGTTGAAGGTCAGAAGATTCTGAACATGGAGATCTTTGTCCTCCACACGCTCGTGTACGACCTGTCGATCGCCCACCCATACAAGTTTATCAACGAAAAGGTGGATAAAGTCGTGCGCCTCTTCCCGAATCTCACGAGCGACGGGAAGAAGACGTTGAGTGGCAAGATCAAGCAGGTCGCTTGGAGCTTTTTAAACGACTCGGCGTACACGACGGCGTGTCTCCGCATGGAGACGTGGCACTTGGCCGCAGGCGCCGTCTACGTCGCCGGCTTGTACGAGAATTACGTGCCTCCGCACCTGCAGACCAGCAGCGGCGAGCCGTGGTACACGGTGCTCGGAACCTCTTACGGAACCTTGCAAGGTATACCTCCTTTCTATTTATTTCGCACCTGTATATTTTCCATTGTGCATGTCCTATATCATTCGGATGCATTAAAATTGAACTGCATAACCTATCCTATCCTACATACCGAATATTGAACGGGGTATTAAATATTTTGTGGTCCCTCTGGTATGTCCGCTGCCTCTTGTCATCGCGATTATCGAATCCAGACGCGGCAACACACCTCCTCGCAGCGTACACGACGCCGTACTTGCATCCGGACGTGCTGCCCGCGACGCTCGCCAAGCTCGTGTACGTCTTCCACCCTCCCAAGCTCCCTGCGTCCACGGTTGGCGAGAGTCCGAACACGCCGTCACAAATGCTGACGCCGCAGAGCGACTCGGTCGCGTCGCCCATGGACTCGGCCGCATGTGTGACGTCCCCCGAATGCAACGGCACGAGCTCCAAGTCCCCTCTGGACGCCGACCTTATGGGCAGCGGCGATTCTCCGATCGTCGAGCCTTGTTACGTGGACAAGAAGCGGTCTCGGGAGGGCGAGGACTTTGAGCAACGCAAGGTCCGTTGCTAGAGCCGGTCGTCGTCCGTGTTTCGCTCTTCGATTTTTTGCATGATCCAGATCGTACGTGCCTTCCAGCATTCTACCTCACATACACACATAAAAAGCCAAGATCAGCATGAAAACATCAAAAACCAATAAAAAATATTTATGCACATACCTCGTGGCGTTCATGGCGTTTTGTACGGAAGATCTACTAAGGTTGTGTGAGAATCAGATGGGAGAAGTAAAATGGAAATGGATGTGTGTTTCTTTACCGTGAAAGGAGCTACGGGTGTCGAGATGGAGTGAAGAGAGTTGGCGGAAGAGAAAAGAGGTGGATGGACCATGCAGAGTACGCCTGAGTTACTCCAGCGCCAGTTGGAGGCTAGTGGGAAAGTACGTTGTGCCAGTGTCTATAAAAAACCGCACCTGGCAAGTGCTTTCGACGACGAAACTCCCTCTCTGACTATCGCAGCCTCGAGCATTTCTCCTGGCTTCTGGGTCTGTATCTACATCGTATCGGAATTATACATACAGTTAATACTTTTTTTAAGATTAGACGGTGATTGTATTCTGGGAAACGTATTTTATAGAGGTGTTTGAACTTTGGTAGATTGAAAACAAGTATCGAACAGGATTTGCATTATGCGTTGAGCTTTGCCTTTGTCGGGAGGACGAGGTGGCGGACAAAGTTACGGACTTCCCGTGTGCGAATGCTCGTGTCCAAAATGTCGTCGTCGATGCCAAGTTTCCAGCGGAGGTCGAGGCGGTCAGGGTCATTGTGTAGATCTTCGAGATCCTGGATGTACGCGTCTGCTGCCGCGAGATCCTGGAAAAAGCCCATGTCGACAGAAACTTCTCGGCGTCGAGACAACAGACGGGCAAATTCATGGCAATCATACTCGGGATGATACTGTAATGCCCAGAAATCACCTTTGAGGTACTGGACCGCGACAGCCTGCATATTGTAAAAGTTTTCTGATAATTTGGAAGCACTGGAAATAGGGAGCTGGACGATCTGGTCCTTATGACTAACGAATCCATCAAATACACTACTCTTGCCCTCGTACAGTGGATGGCTTCGACCAGTCGGGGTCAATCTGATTTTACGACCGACGCCAAGTTCCTTCCCGAGTGGATTTCGGATGACTGTACCACCCGCCGACTGGACCGCGATCTGGGCACCGAAGCAACTACCGAATTGTGGGACACCTACGATGGAGAAGGCTCGGTATCAGATCTGATTTTCCGCCAGTGAGATGTTGTTCAGCACTCACCTTTTGCGTACGCATTTCGTGCCAACGTCAGCATGCTCTGGATGATTGGACTGGCGGTATCACACACAGAAAGTGAAGATCCGGACCACCCGACGGCATCAAACTATGCACATAGATCTTCAGTGTTGGCATGCATTCCATATTGTAGACTTTGATGGCAACTTACTTGGGCTACATCGGGCATTTCAAACCCCTCTTCAGCGGGATAGATCATGTGGGTCGTTACCGACCTTCCTTCGTCCTTCGTTGCGGCAGTCAGCATGTATGCATAGAGCTCCCCCGCAGGTATAGCGCCTCCTTCGAGCAGATCTTCCCTTCCAGCTTTCGTATACCCCTCTACGATGAGGTACGAAATTGGGGAGCCACTGGAGTAGTGTCTTTGGTTTTTATGGCATTGCAATCGTAGCGTTCGAATCGCTTGACGATACATGGCTGCTATGTCGGATTTAAAACTGCGGTCTGAAAAACCGATTTATATACGGTCGGACAATTTACCTTTAAATATACATAGTAATGTCCAGTGGTATGCAAAATCTACGAGCTACTTTGAAAAACCTCCATCGAATCTTAAAGGATGGGGGTACTACCGGCTATAAATGACCGAATACGCAAATACTCTACGTTGATGGGGCTATGCCATCTAATGTGGAGAGAACAGAGGTTCTAACGCTGCAGTCTTTACCGGGAGATACTGGGAGTCTGCATACTTAGCTGAAGATATTGTAATAAGACTTTACTGGATATGTGTGAACTATTTATATCGCATCGACGTCTGTGCGTTTAAAGTGGCATGCTTTATTGGTAGATGAGCTACGTAAAGGACATATCGGAGTTTGTACAGTTCATCCACGCAAAGAGGAAATACAATATGATAGCGAGCAGGCGTAAGGGTATCTAGATTACCGGTAATGAAGACCTTTCGGATATAGGGCAAGTCAGGGATCCGCGCGTATCCTGCAATTGATGCGATTCCAAGCAAAGCAAAACGTATTATAGACTAATTCAAAAGCAGCATAGTGATAAAATTGACGAAGAGTTATCAAGCCCACGTTTTGAAGTGCTCATGAGACCATCTCAAGCTGGTCAGCGCAGCGCCGTATCCTCACACTGAGCACACTATGATTCAATGTACATGGACGACAAAAGTGTAAAGCGCTTGTAGATGCAACAATAACACTTGCTTCTTCGGAATAAGCGACAAGCGCACGCTCTGTTAAAGTCGACATTAGCATATCGGACTGCTCCCAGTTTAACGCCTGGTCGAGCAACTTGGAATACTCCGATAGCACAGAATAGAACATTTGCATTTGATTGTTGAGGCAAAAGGACCCTCCACATGGTAAAGTCGCATCAGTATTGGGTACGAGTACCGCATTGTGCTGTCGCTCTATCTTCTATTTCGAACGAACTCTTGCATCGTCCTTTGGCACAATGTTGATGATCGGAATATACAAAGCCAAGTCACCTGGTCGGAACTGGCACGCCAAACAGTCTGATTACTCCTACTTCCATTATCAGGAGGAGGTCCGAGGTATGTGGGACTCGAGCTTATTCCCTCCGAAGTTACAAAGACACCCGCGACTGAAACGATGGAGAACATAAAGTGGTCAACATGATGCCATTTTGCTTGATCGTCATCTGGAGTCGTCGTCTCCAATGATTTGTACTCCGGTATTGCATTGAACGATATTCATTTCTTTGATGGTGGCAACGTAGATAGCATGACATTGCGATCGGAATTTGCCTTCTATTAATGGTCAAATACATTGGTCGCGTTCATTTGTGAGGCGTATTAGTATACCTAGCTCATGGCTAATTAAAGGTGACAGAAGAGGTACATGAAGCACGCAAGCAACGTTTCCCGCTGTATCATCTCCATTTAATGGATTGACACTGTGCTTTCGCGTCATTTACGAATTAGCACACTGACGCTTAACTGGAAACTATGACGACGCAGTGGACGGCAGACGCGTATGAGGGCTTTTCTCTCTCGGAGGCAAAGAAAGCTGATTGCAAGCGTATCGCGATGATACTCGTCCACGAAGCGCTCCGACATTACCAAGCTTTTGATAGCTCTGTACCTCGAGGCATGGATGCTAAGCGTTGGAAACCGATTAAGTCATCTAACAATGTGACCATGTACCAAGAGCGGAACCCATCTCGACGTGTGGTGAAAGATTCCTTCACGGACAGTGCTGGCTGGCAAATGCCCCGTGTCGTCATCGGAAATGGAACAATTTCAAATAGCATTGATGACCTCTTATATGGTCTCGCGTACGGCGATGAGGCAGCAGCTTTGCAAGGTGTAAGTTACTCTGGATCACCAGTGACAAACTCCCAAATTCTGTCGACGATTGAGAAACCTACTTTGGAGCACCCATATCGTTGCACCGTTCTCCAATGGCACGCTGGTAGCCCAAGTCCAGCCATCCGAGGGATTGTTAAAGACCGTGATGTTGTGTACATCAGAGCGACTGGGATCCTCCAGGTCGGTGAAAATGAACGCATAGGGTATAATCTCCTTCATTCGGTCGATTTACCATCGACTCCACCGCAAGATGAAAGAGGCATCATCCGATCGCGAGTCTCTACTTGTAACCTTTTCAAGCCCGTGGGAAATCAATCGGTGGAAGTATTCATCAAAGGATACTATGAGGTACTTGGAAACAGCTTTCTCGACTCTATTGCTGCTGTTACCATTGCCAGTGCTCTCATGGACACCTGGGCATCTGGGCAATGTGCACGGTTGAGGAAACTTTCGTGGCTTCTCCAGCGGAAAAATGTAAGCCATAGTGGTGGCATGGGCTCCATTTGGGAGCACGACGATGAAAGCGAGTCGGCGTGTCAGTCCTGTAAAAAGCGTTATGGAGCCTTTCGAAAAGCTTATCCCTGCAATTTGTGTGATTCCATCGTCTGTGCGAAATGCATAGTTCCTATAGAACTACATGAGGTCGAGCCGAAGCTCAAGCTAGTGTCGAAGAAGGTTCGCCTTTGTCCCGAGTGCGACAAATTTATAAGCAAAGTCAACTCGTATAAAGTTGCTCGGCAAGAGATTCTGGCCGGACGATATGAAAAGCAAGGTACCGGATGCACCACCGTCGATCCGTTCAGGATCAGTCAGCTCACGGAAGACTCAAGTGCTTGGCCTGAGGAAGATTATTACCCGGGCGAATTGTATGAGTTTGGTTCAGATCAACGTAGTCCATCGACGGTAGGTTCATTAAACGCCTTTGCTGAACTGACGTCGTCTAGTGACTCCGCCCAAATCATTGAGGTGAGGGGCAGGTCATCAGATGGAAGTTCGCTCCCAAGAGGCACTGCAAGAAACGAAGAGGAACTGGATATGATGGTGGAAAATGTTTGGAGGAGCAGCATTTCGGAACTTGATCTTAAGGAACGAGAGCGTGATCGGCAGTTAGCGTGGCTAAAAATGACGGAGCTGCGACTTCGGTTGGATGATTCGACTCCAGTGAGATGAAAAGGAGAGAAAAAGATGTTTGAATGGTGCTGACGTTGGGTTCGAGATTGATTCGCACTCCTGGCAAGCTGCTTCGTTAACGAAATAACTTTTATTATGCTATGTCCATTCGTGATGCCTCTGTATTGTACTCCTTGTGGGTAGACCACTATACTCTTTTACTTTTCTTTTTATATTGACACTGGTGACTTCTGTCTGAAGCGATTGATACCTTCGTGGCCAGACTAAACTGCTTAAGCTATCGTATCAACTTCTGCTTGTTCTCCATCATCAAGCCATTAATCGACTAGTTTAGGTCAACTTTACGTACGTCTGCATCGTGAGATAGTCGTTTTGGAACGCTCTTCATATAAATTTCCCACTTAAAGAATGAAATACTATATCGAAAAACTTATTAACGTGATTTGCTTCTAAGAGGCATTTATTTACTTATTAAGGATCCTTGTGAATCCTTCCGCAACAGGCGGTGTGAACGAGGTGATGCCCTTTTGTGGTGATAAGAATGGAATCAGTCAATGCATGTCGTAAAGCACAAATGATGTCCAGAATTCTGGCCGCCGAAATGATATCTCGGACGTTCCAGCGAGGGCTTCTCCCATCCCCCAAACCTAGTGAAAATTAAAGCTCGAGTAGTGCAAGCCTAAGCACAAATTGCTGGATGCAGAAAGCTTTTCTTGTTCAAGAGTTGAACTATCGGATGCTACAAGACCGACATCTCCCGCAATGACAGAATTTTGATAAAAGTTATTCCGAGGCAGCACCAGTTGTAAATACCAAAATTAGATTACACTCATCATTCACAAAGGATTTATATCGGAAGTACATCTTGCTATTCTGCAATTCCACGCCCCTCCCCGGGTAATACCAAATTGGTCCTGTTCAAAATTGGTCCTATTCAAAATCGGACTTTTACAAGAGCTTCAGCTCGAGTATCATCGCTCATCTGGGATTCTACAGTATATACGTGGGTTTTCTAGTAAGTGACGTATAGTTGCCGCCATGTACACCCTTCAGCCTTTGCCTTTTATTCTCAAGCAACGGTGAATACTGATAAGTGGAAAGTTTGTGATTTGTCGGTTACGAAGACCTCATCCGTGCTTCGAAACAGGTCACATAGCGTTAGTAGGGTCAGACGAGTGTATTTGGTATCGGCGTCGGACATTTGAGCACATACTAGGTTTCTCTGGACACCAACGCGCGATTTTGCACAAATGCCAATAGTGTTTCCAGGCTGGACGCATTTGTGGCTCTCCGTATCAGCTTCTGGCTCAATCAATCCTCGTGCTTTCACTTCGCTCGAGTCTATGTCTTTTCCATGTACAAGACTTACCTAGATACATAACATGCACTCATCATCCATTTGCACGATACCTGAGCATTCTATTTCTACTTTATATGGGCTTCATCTTTCCATGTTCTTGTAAGCGCACCTACTAAACGGAGCGACTTTCACTCAACGCTGGATTCCGAACACAGATAGGATTTGCTCATTTTCCAACTTTCCATCAACCTCGTATTGCAACTATCAGCACTATCATGGACCGTGCAATAGAAACTTTCCACCAACTTTCTACACCTCAAGCCGTCGGGGTTGTAGCACTTCCACTTGCGGCAGGATATATGCTCTTGTCATACTATCGAAAGCCTCGTGTCTACGCTCCTGGCGGTCAGCCAATTCCTCGTCCGAAAGGAGCGTTGCCATTCTTGGGTAGCACCATACTAGTTGCTCGCAACCGTAATCGGTATGTACCAGCTTTTCCTCGATAGACTTTACTAGTCTCATTACTGATACGTTGAATCAATAGATATGTTGACTGGATGTCTGAAGTATGCAAGGAGAAAGAAGGGAAACCTTGGCTGTTGGAAATTGTCGGTCGATATCCTCTACTTGTTGTTTCCAGTCCTGCTACCATCGAAGACGTTTTCAAGACGCAAAGTGATCTCTTCATCAAGAGTCCCCACATGATATATCTCTTATTGGATCGATTCGGAGATGGCATTGCCAACAGCAATGGTAGTCAGTGGACGTACCAGCGGAAAACTGCTTCTCACTTGTTCAGTATGCAGATGATGAAAGATGTCATGCATACGACGATTCTAGAGCGTACTCGAGAATTTCTTCAAGTCTTACGTGAGCATGCAAAGACAGAGTCGGTCATCTCTGCTCGAACTTTGTTCACGGAATTAACAACGGATATCTTTACTCAGGTATAAAGCACTTTGTGTCTTCATTTGAGTCATTCGCGTAACTTCTGTGAAACTAGGTTGGGTTTGGCATTGATATGGAAAGCTTGCAAAAGGGATTGCGAGGAGAAACGAACGACTTTATCGAAAGTATTCGTGTCTTATCTGTTAATGCCGTGCATCGAACTCAGATGCCAGAATGGCTATGGCAGCTCCGACGGATGCTCCGAATTGGTGAAGAAGCCGACGTTGTCAAGAGCAAAAACTACTTGGACGCCTTGATCTATGACATCATTGAAAAATCTATCAATAAGAAGAAACTAGAGATGCAAGATGAAGGCGTTGCTGATAACTCCAAGTCTCACGCAAAGAATTTGGTCACTCTTATCCTCGACAGCCAAGCGAAGCAAGCTGCCACACCAGGAAGTTTCCAAGTGAACACTACCTTGATTCGCGACATGGCTCTCAATTTCTTTGCTGGTGGCGCGACAACCACAAGCTCTACTTTGTCATGGATCCTTCTCGAGCTCAATCGACATCCGGATGTACTAGCAAAAGTCCGCGATGAGATCAAGATCAAACTACCACATCTCTTGGAAAGAAACGCGGATGTCCCGACCGCAGAAGAGACTAGTCAGCTTCATTACTTGGAGGCAGTGATTCGAGAGACACTGCGTCTAGATACGACGGGTCCACTTACCCACCGGTATGCCTCGGAGTCAACTACACTGATTGACGGGACGTATGTGGGCAAAGGCATGGGCATCATGGTTTCGATGCATGCACCAGGAATCCTGCCTAGTGTGTGGGGTGAAGACGCTCGTGTGTACAGACCCGAGCGATGGATCGACCCATTAACGGGAGACATCATTCCTTTCACGGAATCTAAATTTCCGGCCTTTGTACGTTCCTAACTACCATTTATCTATATTCTGCGTGCTTAAAAGTGTTTGCTGTGAACATAGGGTGGTGGAGCCAGACGATGTATCGGACAGCGAATGGCGATGGTCGAATTACAAGTCGTTTTATGTGCGTTGCTCTGTAAGTTTGACTTGAAGATGTTGGAGGATCCACACACTATTGGCAGTGTTGTCGGAGTGGAGCTGACTGTCGATAGCGAATTACCAGTTAAGGTGGTCCCCTACCAAGCGTAGTTGAAAATATGTTTGGGTCCTATCGATGATTGAATTCTGTCACGGAATACGAAATGAAATGACAAAGTTTATATATGCACTTGCAGCTTTTTATGTGCATTATCAATAAGCTACGATACGGCTATGTTGTGCTCACTAACTCGTGTACACACAATGCGAGCTACGATAAGAAAGCTTGGTAAATTATGTGCCGAAAAGGTTCTTGTCGGGTACTACTTGCTCACTGAAGATATCTAAAATCAAACTGTCATTGCAAGAAGTGATATACTGAGCTCGTACGCGGTCCCTACCTCTATAAGAAGAAACTAAGAGACTGCATAAGTTTTCTTTAATACATAAAATAGGTTGTCGTTTTCATGTGCAGTCTTTGTATATCATTATAATGCATCTTTGCGATCAATGCCAACCGCATACGCTTAATCCTCCAATAAAGTCTAACTGTATGTGCGAAAGATGTCGAGTGTCAATCCTAGTACTATATTCTGTCGTCTAAACCAATTACAAGGTGTCTGATACACAAACTGGAGCCATTGCGACCTCACCTATGCTGGCATTGTCGTCTGCACAAGCATAAATTGTTTGCCTCTTACCTTTGCAACAGTCCAGACCTATGTTTTAATCGTCAATGCTTGCTTCATCCTGCACAACACAACTTTGTACGACTTTTAATACTCCTTCATGTATATATCTATTCATAGCACAAGTAATGCAAGAAAAGCAGGAATGGTACTCATGCATGCCGATGCTTAAAACAGCAGTCCTAGAGGAGATGAATTAAGCATTAGCACTCGTACTAGCCTAGAATAGCGGATACGAAAGGCTATCAAAAGCCAAGTTTTTATCACAACATACGTCGTACCATCTGGCCTTGGATGACCGGCTCGAATGCCCTGTCCGATGCATCAAACCTGCTCATTTCAAAGAGCACAAAAGCTCGCCAGATCTTTTTTATATGCGATGAAGGTATCTTGGATAATCTCTATTTTCAAAGTATCTTTAGTCTTTCGACCGTTAGCATTCATCTGCATTAATTGAGCTTTTCTAGCTTCCAGATAGGTTTCATCCTCAAATATTGGATTTCTTGTAGAGTTTGATGGTCCCCTTCTTTATCCAAGATGAGCTGGCAAACGTGGGCAGGAGCGCTGTGATAAATGTTTGGTCTCTACAGCATTAGTAGTTCTAGGTACAAATATCACAAGACCATTCTCACAAGTTTTGCTCTTCCGCCGACGATGGAATTGTTTCAAGACCCGTTCATATTGGACGAGGCTATGCCTGCATCCTCGGCATCGGCGAGCAGCAGCGATGATAGTTTGTCATCCATGGACGATAGCACTAGTATCGCTCAGGATTCGTCGGGTGATACTGGAGAACCCATTCCTGGTGGCATTCTCGCCGAAGCCGACCCCGCTTTCAAGTACACGAAAGTAGACGAATCGGCTAAAGGTGATACGTGCCTTTGGTACAACGATCAAGAATGTACTCGACCACGGTCGTGTCGAGACTGTCTTAATGTGAGAGTTGACGAAGACAGCAAGGTATACACGTCTTTAAGTTGCCATGTACAAAGCTCACATAGCCATTTATAGTGCATGGTGGATCCCGATGGTGCTTGCGTTACTGAAGAATCAGTCGATTATACGCAAGAAGTAAAATCGGCTCGCTACCAATATAGCGAAGACAACTACTACCGGACGAGATTATTTAAGTATTGCGATGCCGACGATGCCATCTGTGAGGACTGGAAGAGAAGATGGAGTTCTGCCTCATCTAGGGACGGATCAAATGAATATTACGTAGATAATGACGGCCAATGGCGGGAAGGCGAGAACACGTTGAATGTGGGATTCGATAGCGACATTCCACCCTATGTCGTGGGAGAAGACGGAGAGTGTGTATGTATTCGAGCATGCGAAGTTGACGATTGGAAGGAAACGGTCATAGAAATGCAGTGCAAGGAAGAGTCTAGCTCCCATGTTAATAGCACCACCATCACGGTCGCAGTTGCTGGTGCAGTAGCACTATTCCTCATGATCGGTTACATTGTCTCATGCTATCGGTTATGCAAAAGCTCTCGTTCGACAGACAACAGCGCTCATATTTCTCACGAAACAGCACCCGAGCCAAATGCTCAATGTGAACAGACGACACCAAGTGTTAGTAAAGGTGAAATTGCGCCACCATTAAATCTCCAGGGATGGAATTCCTACAGGGATCAACTGGTTCATGATGAACAAGATCGAATGAGGTATGGCCAAGCATCTGCACCGCCAATTAGTGATATGTACTCTCCCAACGTCGTTGTTGAGGAAGGAGCTGGGCATCGGCTGACAGCGCAAAGTGAAGTCAACTGACGTGGGCCAACAAACTTTCGCGGATTGATGAATGTAGTGCGGAGTGAGTTCTCCGAGGAAAACGTCCAGCCAACATGTTTAAAGTTTTGGTGAGCTTGTCAGGTTTCTACTGTTACAGTCAATTGTACGTATATAGGATCGTGGCCCGAAAGTTTTTGCTTTTTGCGTCAAATAAACATACCAAGATCGGTATCCAACAAAAGTTTTCTAGCTAGGTTTCTAGTTTTTAGATGCTATAGGAAATGCATTTATGTACCTAGTCCTACTTTAATTAATAAAAGTTTTGGTCACTTTCATGTAATAGACTTCTTGCAAGCAAATGATGAGCTGAAAGCCCAGTTTGAGCTAAGTTTTGCGTTACTGTAGATAAGTCATCATGCAAAAGATCGGCATCAGGGATAAAAGCTAAAGCATTTATGCATACTTAGGCTGTATAAACCGATAAGCTGCAGGCCGATCTTACTGTTTCTTTCGTTCACTTTCATGTTCAAAAATACTATGATCTTTACCTATTTTTAATCTTCGCTGATGACGACCTGGGTCTTAGTGCACAATCTATCAATATATAAATATTTGAGGAACTATAACACAGATGTTGACATTGCCAATACCTGGAACACTTAGCGAAGAGTTTTCGATCTTGAGTAACAACGTCTTGTGTTTGGTGAATAAGTGGTAAATGCCATGATCAATACGTTTTGTTATTCGAGCTAAAAGAAAGCTATGGGCGATATAAAAGAAAAGAATAGGGGTATCAAACCTGTCAAAATCGTAAAATATAATGAGGTGTCTGACTTCCAAATAATCGGGCATAGCTACAAAAAATCGGAAGTTTTATTTCAGGCGCTCATGAATCAGTCAGTCTCCAGATAAGATAAATCACCTCCAGAAGTGGTTTTTCTTTTGGAAATAAGATCAGTAGAGCCGAAAGATGAAAAGCTTGCTTAAGAAAAATGAAGTATTTTTTAGGCAGGTTTGACATCTCCTAATTTCTTGTTCTTGTGAAATTATGCAATGTCATCCGAGCAGTCAGCTTCTTCAAACTCTGTCTGCACAATAGACTGTCGTCACTTTCTCGGGTAAATGACATCCAGGAGTACCCAGCTCAGTCCAGCACCGATTATGCGTTGAGATTCCTATAGGACATTGCAGAG
>JAADVB010000305.1:0-19828 GCA_023334545.1 Salisapilia sapeloensis
CTTGTGGATCGCTATGTGTGCGTGTAGACTGTGGCTGAGTGCAGACCTTGGGAAGCTGGAGGCGGCGGAGCGGGCGCTGTACGAGCAGCACGTGAACTCTCCGTTCGAGATGGATGTGGTGGCTGGACTGGGCACGGTGAAAGTTCCATAATTCTGAAAGGCTGACTGGTTACCATCTATGCGTTGGAGTGCAACCTCTATGCGATTGTCTCCTTCGTATTGTGCATAATGACTGTAATAAAACCCTCAGAGCAACCCACAGGACTTTAAGGAAACAATCTTAGACGCCACGCGGGAGTGTACGAAAGCTCCTACATAAGCCTTTCAGCAAAGTCATGGCCAGAATGATAAAAAACTATCCCAATGTAGTTTAAATTGTGTTTTGTCCCAGCTACGCTATGTCGGTGATCAGGTAAACTTTTTATTGCGTCCAGCAGTGCTGAAGCTTGGAAGTGAGGTGCGCTTGACCTGTCGGGTACGTAGCTTCTTCTGCAGCTGTCGTTTACGATATACTGTCTGCAGACGAATGACAGCTTTATACGCTATACTTTCCGTGTAGGATATAAAGATTCCATGGCTTGGCGGATGAGCGGACACGCAATAGTTGTGAATGCTGTAATACATTTTCTCTCGCGTGTATTGATCGATGAATTCAATCCATTCGTCTTGCTCTATCACCAACGCTCGATACTTTTCATATCCACGGCGCTCGATTTCCATACGTAATGATGGGTCGTTCGCAAGGATCTCAGTAATGGTTTGCTCTACAACGAGCGGGATATCAGTGTCTTGGTTACCATCAAAGTCGCTCGGTTTTTCCAAAACAATTCGCTGATCGGCACGATTGTAAAAGTATGGGATGCCTTGCGATGACTCAAGCCGAAACCAAATGCTATCACTGCGTTGTACTGCTGGTGGTTTCGTCAATACTTGAACATCGTCGTAAGGTGGAAACCCTCTTAAGCAATGGTGTTTCATGTGCACGTAGTCGAGGCAAGCGGTTACCCAATGTCGTAGGCAAGCATACGCTGGCATAGATTGCCAGCATCGATGGCTTTCGGGAACAGACATCGCGCTGCGTATAATCGCTTCGACTTTGTCTAGATGTTCTGCTGATAGCGCATACGGTTTGGTAAATAGCCCAGCAGGTTGGTTCGAGGCTACCCATTGCCATCCTTCAGTATGCGCTTGTATGTTCTTCATAATCCACACTCCCCAGCAAGAACGCCACACCTCCTCGAGATCACTGTCCGTGCATGATACAATGATCGAAGATTGCACTCCAAAGAGCAGCAGCACTGCTCTAGTGACTGCAACCACGGCTGGATGAGGAAGTAAATCCCATGACAGTGGTCCTAGCAACGCCTTCTGTGTCTGTTCCTGAAGATTTATCACTGCTTTGTCAACTCGGGCAACTGCATTTCAACATACTTAGCGATCAAAATTAACTTCGAATTTATATAAGCCATACCAAGCGAGGCGACCTCTAGATAGCCAAACGCATAGTCCATGTAGCGTCTCTTGTGGTATATCTCTTGCTGTAACTTCGACAAGACTTGATCTTCATTTTGCTCCGGATGGAGTACCTTCTTACCAGTACCTGATACCTTGTTGCCGACCATCTGATGCAAATGCTTCCAGAGAGCTTCATCAACTTGATTTTGTGGTTTCTTCATTCCAAACTCTAGCTCGAATGCTTGCTGAACGATTGAAGACAACTCTTTCATTTTAACGCTTTATCTTCTTAGACTACCTGCTGCTATTCCTGAGACAACGTCTTGAGCACTGGGCAATCGCTTGGCCACTGCACTTGATAGAGGGGATAGTCTAAGAAAACTAAAAATAAAATCACTCAGCAGCATCCGTTGCAACGTAAGCCTCTGCGGATGCGAATTCGCCTACTGCGCGTACGAGTGCTTTTGTTTTCAACAGCATTTCATCATACTCTTCCACCGGATCGGACAGCGCAACGATGGCACCACCAGAGCCCATAGTCACTCGCTCTGGAGTAATGACCGCACTGCGAATGATGATGTTTAGATCGCAACTGCCGTCAAGTGAGATGAAGCCGAGTGCACCAGAGTAAGCTCCACGAGGGTGCTTTTCCAGTTGACGGATAATCTGCATTGTCCGCTCTTTTGGAGCCCCGGTCATGGATCCGCCTGGGAACGTAGCTCGGAGAACGTCACCAATGTCCGCACCATCCCGTCGTAATCCACGCACGGTCGTAACAAGCTGATGAACAGTAGCGTATGACTCGACGTTCATGAGAGTAGGCACGTGGACCGTTCCGACTTGAGCGACGACACCGAAATCGTTGCGCACCAAGTCGGCAATCATCATATTCTCGGCGCGGTCTTTTTCACAAGTCGCAAGCTCCTTGGCAATCTCTGCGTCCTCTTCTTCATTCTTGCCTCGAGGACGTGTGCCTTTAATCGGCTTCGACTCCATCCAACCATGACTATCGATGTGCAAAAAGCGCTCAGGAGAAGAGCAACATATAGCATACGACGTGACCGTCGAGTCCGAGAGTATCGTGCTGGCTTCATTCGTCAATGGTGTCCTGGTCGTGAATTGTCCGTGAGGATTGCTTACATAGTATGCAGAGAATGGCGCAGGGTTTCGCTTTCGTAGTAGTTCGTAGAAGGCTAGTGGGTCGTGTATACAATGCTTTGCCTCGACTTGGTTCGTCAAACACACTTCGTACGTTTCTCCCTCTTGAATCAATTCTTGTGCCTTTTCGACATTTCGAATGTATTCGTCTCGATTGCAGGATGGATAAAAGGTAATGTCACTCGCTTTCTCCGCTCTTACTTTCTCCGCTGCTGGAGACGATTGAGGTAAGTGGGAGAAGGTAGCTGCAAGTTCGTTCAGATCCTGCGTCATCGTCTTCTGCCAAGCTGCATTCTTTACAGCAGATACTTCATCGTCGACACATAGCGTGTAGATATGACCTTCTTGGTGATCAAATACCAGCACGCGATCGGCAAATAGCATGGACGAATCCGGTTCACATCTCCGTTCGTTGGCCATTTTCTCTTTTCGACGAGCAATGTCGTTGCTACTGCCATCATTTCCCATACCAAGTGCTTCATAGCCCACGTAGCCTACGAAACCTCCTCTGAAGTTAAATGGAACTGCCTCAACGCCATGTAGCTGCGTAATGAAACCATTAAAAGCGTTCGTGACGTCTGCAATGTAGTTTGCCAAATCCGTATCTGGACGGACTTCGATTTGGCCATTCGATTTGATGATTCGTAAGGTATTGTCTACGACCGAGTACTCAACACATTCACTTAGTGGTCCGCTACCATCACCCATGTAAGAAAAGCGACACGTAGATCGGTGGTGCACATGCTGCTGAAAGTTGCTACTGTCCAGCCAGAATGCCCTGGAGGACGTACTGAATAGCTGTTGAAACACATACTGGGTAAAGTCCAATGACGTCAACGAGACATCTGTCAGCTCGATCTTAACTTTGTATGGTGACCTTATCTGCATACGTCTCGACATCACTTGCGGGTCTGAACGCTTGATGCTTTTGCCAGCTACAAGTAGACGAGCAACGAGGTCATGGTCCATCTGACAGCTCGTACTTGGCGTACTTAAGGTCAGGTCTCTGAAGTTTTGTAGTAGCTGGAAACCATATTCACTACAGATTGCTTCTGGATGGAACTGGACGCCATACTGTCTTCTCTCTTTATGTCGCAAAGCCATGATGACACCATCGTCTGTGGTTGCAAGGACTTCCAAGTCATCCGTTGGGAAAGAGGTTGGTTCGACTGTTAGTGAGTGGTAGCGAACGACCTGAAAGCCTTCCGGAATGTGACTGAATAGACGCTGGTGAGCAGACTTGGAATTGTAGTACACCCGGCTTGTACGTCCATGGACAGCTTCATCAGCCTTTACGACAGTCCCACCGTATGCACAAGCGAGACCTTGATGACCAAGGCATACACCAAGGACTGGTATGTCGGTATATTGAATCGCCTCTGCGCATAAACCAAAGTCTTGTGGGATGGACGGATGGCCCGGACCTGGTGACACAACGATGTTATACACGTCTACGAAGCCATCTTCACTCGTGTCACTGTCATCATCGGTACTATCTTGACTCCGAGCTTTCGAAGCAAGGTTTTCTTGTCGATTCTGGACTTGGTTTAGGAAGAAGTCCCACGCAAGACTCCAATCGCCGCCAAATGCATCATTCGCGATGACCACCGGCGCTTCTCCATTGATCTGCGCCAGCATTTGGTATAAGTTGTACGTGTAGGAGTCATGGTTGTCTAGAAGGAGCGTCCACACTCGGCCAGCTCGTCTACCTTCCGCCATGCTCACGAGTTGGTCAAGAGCTCAAGTCCGATTCGCCCGCCAACGAAACGTTTGACTTAAATAAAGTATGTAGTCTCACTCGATGTCAAGTGAATCTAAAATGCGTGTTCAGGAGCTGGATGACCAGCTACCGATGCCTTTCAACATATTTCATAACAAGCTTTGCTTATCGTGCATCATCTAGTCATTCTAGTTTGGAAGTCATACCTACCGTGCAAGTTTTACTTTCGCGATAGACAGCGCTGTCGCTGATAATACATCACATATGACTCTGGATGCACTGCATGCCTTCAAGTGGAATTGATGATCGAGGATGGAAAGAAGAGTAGAGCTTTGAATGGACAGAAAGTTACAGTGAAAGTCGTCTGTGAGGTGTATGTAAAGACTGTTCTTGCCGATGTGAATGAATTGTTGTAAATTTCCCTCTAAATTTATACAATACTTCTGCTTTAGCATGACTAGATATTGACTAGCACCGTCGACTATCTTGTGCTATGAGGACGCTACCTGCAAGCCAATCCAGTACTATTATGGATTTGTACCTGATTGATATGTGTACCAGAGTTCTTCCTTAACTAATGCAAGATGAGTAAAGATGAAGATATCAACTTTCCATTGTGCATTTCAAAGCACACTTCATGCTACCGCGCTACAGACAAACGGAAGAAGCATGCCAAACAAACCACCTATCTAGTACTCCCATCGTGTTAATGAATAAGAAATGAATGAAGACGACTCCAATTGCCATATCAATGCATATACTCTGTCTGGTTCAATTACAAGTACTACCTCTTCTTCTGGTTCTTTTTGCCTTTCGGACCCTTCTTCCCTTCACTTTGCTTCACTTTCTTGCGCTGAAAGTCACGTGGCAATGGCATATCATCCTTCTCCACTTCACCTCTCTTCCGCTTACCAATGCGCACGAGTTCGACCTCGAAAAACAACGTCGAGTTCGGAGGAATCTTTTCTCCTTTTCCACTTTCTCCATACGCCAAGGACGGAGGAATCGTCAGTAGTCTCGAACCGCCTGCTCGCATCGTCCCCAATCCTTCTTCCCATCCAGCAATAACAGACCCGGAACCAAACGTAATAGACAGCATGCCCTTCCCGAAGACCAGACCACCTTTACCAAGGCTTCCTCGGTATCGCACTGTTAGCAACTCTCCGATCTTTGCGACTGGGCCATCACCCACTTCCTTATCCTGCAACACAAGCCCACTTGGTGTCTCGATCTCATCTCCAGTCTGCTCTTCATAGGCTGCCGCGACACCAGCTCTCGTCTTCTGTTCCTCCAGCTTCGCATTGGCGTCTTCTTTCTCTTTTAACTCCTTTCGCTGCTTTCGACTAAGTTTCGCTTCCTGCTCTGGTGCATCTTCCTTTGCCGGCTTGGATGCTACATCTTCCTTCTTGGGCTTGGAAGGTGCATTCTCAACTTCAAGCTTTTGCTTTTTGTCCTTGGGCACCGAAGTACTCGGCTTTACATCCTCTTGCTCCGGTTCCTGTTTTCGCTTTTTGTCTTTGGACATCGATATAGTCGGCTTTTCATCCACTTCTTTCGTTTCAAGCGCCGGTGATAGTTCCACCTCCGTTTGCTCTTTGCTTTGCTTCGATGGTGTTTTTGACTGCACAGGTACTCCTTCTCTACCCTGCTTTTTCATTTTCGCTTTCTTCTTCTTTAAAGCAGCTCGACTCATGCCATGGCCTTTCGGCTTTTGCTGTTTCTCCTCCGCCACGAGATGCCCATCCTCCATGTGGTCTCGCGCGTTCAGAGAGGATGCAAGGTCCTCTCGAGTCGTATGCCATGGATGATCAACACCCCACGTCTGGTCCGGACGACCATAACCACCGACGTTCACGCGCATGTCGGCCGCAAAGCGACCGCTGATGCCAGCTTGCATGCTGCGCACACCTTTATTCGCTGCAATCATCGTATCACTTGCCACAGCTAACTCATCATCTGCGTTCTCCTTCCGCTTGTCCTTCCTACGCATTAACACCATGGCTGGTACTCGGATTGATTGGTCTCGTGATCGTTGGTGATGCCTCGTCTCTGATGTGATCTTAAAGGGACGCATGTCAATTGAAGTTGTAAAGTGCGCTTGCATCATGACCTTATCTGCCGTCATTCGGCCGCAATATCATTGATTCTGTAGATTCATCCGTTGATGATACACCAATGCACTGATTAATCCAAGTTTGGGCGCTACGAATATTTCTTTTCTAATAAGAAGAACTTTATAAAGCATAGCAGCAAGCTTTTGCTTCACCTCATTGTATCCTGGTCCACTCGAATGTATATTTCGATGCGGATTCGTCACCGAGGTATTTGGCATCTCTCGAGTCATTCACTTCCACTTTTTATGCAAGACGAATACGAGAAAGTTGCTTAAAGAAGCGAATTAGAATGCACTAGCGGGAACTTCGAGGGTCCTACCGCTTCTCGTCTAAGCGATGGTACCGCCCTCACTCCATCAACACATCAATCATTATCTCAATACTGTGTACCTGCTATTGAAATATATATGATCAAACCATTTTCGTCCTAAAACTTTCGTCCTCTTTTCTATTTGAAGCTAGTTTAATGCGAACTGTCGTCTTTATCGTCTTCATCCGCTTGGATGCCCATATAGCCTTTATCAGACTTTCTCAAAATCTTCAGCTTTAGCATGATTTTCCGTTTCTCAGGGTCCCCCACATATGTGTTTCCTTTCCGAATGTGTCGCAATGCATCTCCCAAGTGAAGCCCCCACGTATTCTCTGGGAAAGGATCCGTGGCCGGAACGACGTACGTCATTGGCATATCGATACACGATCCGAACTTTTCCGCATACGCATTAAATGCTGGCAAAATGATCCGCTCCCATCTCGAGTCGTACAATCTCCAACTGAAACCTAGATCATCCAACTCCTTCCGCGTCTCATCCGTCATAGTCGTACGCCCACCTCTCGCTCTTTTAATCCATTCGCCTAGGTAGAAGCCTCTGGATGCAAGTGGCCAAGGCGCTTCCTCTGGAACGACAAAATCCGTCGGGATGTCCACATGTCCGTGCAGCTCTTTAAAGTGACGCATTGCTGGCAACGCTTTCGTAGTCGCTTGCATCTCCAGACGATGCGCCATGCTCCAAATGAAACCCATGTCTTGTAGTTCCTGCTCATCATACTTGGACTGCTCTTCATATGCACCACGACGAACTCGTTTCACTACTTCACCTAGCTCTAATCCAGCCGTTCCTTCTGGCCATTGCTCATCTCCTGAATTAGAAGATGGAACTTGAAATGTCTGTGGTACATCGATATGTCCGTACTTGGTATAGAATGTCCGCAAAGCTGGCATGATCGACTGACTCCATCTGTCTTGTAACATATCAAAGCTATAGCCAAGCATATTTAGCTCGTTGATCTGTTCTTCCACGAATTCTGCATATGCTCCACGAACGCGGACACCGCTCCACGCTTTTCCGAGCTGGTAGTGGTGCATATACTCTGGCCATGGCTCTTCAGCAGGGACGATGAAAGTGGCAGGGACATTGGCATGGCCGTATATATCTTTGAAAAGACGGAGGCCAGGCATCATAAACTTTTTCCATGTCGTCTCCCTGGCGTTCCATAGGAATCCGATTTCATCTAGTTTTCGGACATTTTCGTCCGAGATTCTTCGGTTGCGTCGAATATCTCGAACGTTTCTGCCAAGCCGCAGGTTATAGCTCGGTCGAGGCCATGCCGGGTCTCCGTACGGCACAATAAACGAGTACGGAACGCGACAATCTCCGTATAAATTACGATAGTTTTGAAGTGCTGGAAACACAGCCGTCTCAAAGTAGTAGTCTTTCCAGTTATTAGTCGGGAAGCCAATGTTATCAAGTTCTCGTATAACGAATCGGTCAGCATCGTGCCGAGACCGACTGCGCATGAGTCGATGAAGACGAGCGCCGAGTTTCATGCCTCGCAATTCCTCCGGCCAAGGTTGATACAATACATCAATAGCATCATCTGTGTGGTCATCGTGGCCTTCTGATAGTGAAGTCGTTGGAATCGTGAATTGATAAGGCACTGCAAAGTGGTTTTCGCGATGGTAAAATTCTTGTATGGCACGTACGAAACGATGACCAGGTCGTAGTCGTGTGTCAGCATTAGCGATTGATTGCCAGTTCAGTGACGGATACAATGACTTCGAAGATTTTGATGAAAAGCATGCTCTTGATCGAGTACTGAGGAGCGGGTATCGATGCAGTCGCCCTAGCAGCATCCCTGGACTCGCCATCGAGGACAAATTGTGTGGTGGAAAAATGCGTACAGACGAAAAGATAGCTACATTTGTAAAATAGCTGACATATCTGGTAACTTGGATGAAAGTATCCAAGACCGCATCTCGAAGCACCTTGGTCCCAACATACCTAGAGTGATAGTCTATGGTGTACTTCTGTTAGAAGATAACATATAAAGCTGGTAGGTCCCGTACATGAAATATTAATCTGTACCCGAGTAAAATACGCTTTGAGAAACTATTATTTAAAACATTTATTAGATTAAGTTGCGTAGTCAAAGGAAAGAACAATAGCATAAGCAGTACATGTTATGAGCACATTTTAAAAGCTGCGTTCGCTGCGTACATATCAATCGTCCTCATCTTCATCTCCGTGGTCATGAAGAGATAGACTGAGGAGTTCCATGAGCCTTTTCGTGCGCGGCAAAATATCGTCCATGGTCGCCGCACCGAGCTCTCGCTGGAGCTGCTGCACCAGAACGCTCATTTGCCGCACTTGTCGCACACCAGCCAACGGCGTGTCTTCCTTCGAGCCACGTGATTTTTTATCAACTACGAAGTTGGGCGTCGTGTCACCTTCGTCATCATAACGACGAGGCGTTGGCGCACTCGACTGATTAACGCACTGCTTCACAGCGTCCAGACAAGCTACTGTCGATGCATTTTTATCTACTCGTCACGAATAAGACATTGGATCGAATGACATGAGATTTATGGACGTACGCAATTGGAGAAGAGGTCGAAGAGAGGACAGGAAGGTTTCCATCTCGTTCGTGAACAAGTACAATTGATTGATCTTCGGCAGGACACCATCGACTTTAGGTATCTGGAAGACATGCATCAAGTGACGTACGATCTGATTGATCAGAACCGATGGCTGACGCTATATACACCACATTAGCAACTAAAGTCGCATCCTCTGTATGATACACACGTACCTCCAGCTCTTCAGATGCCAGACTGTAGATCTCTTTATGATGCAAAACATTCTTCTCCAGCTCTACAAGTTCTTCCACCATATAAGCAGCTTTCCCGAGCGTCGATCCGTCCTCTCTCTCCCTCTCCGTCAACAACGTCGGCTCCGTCGGTCTTTTACACAACTCCTTTACGACACTCACTTTGAACTTCTCCAACTCGTGCATCCTCGTGCGTTCGACCGTCCATTGTTGTAGCGTCGGTAGAACGTCTTCCAGTCGAAACCTACCTGGTGTATTGCTTTCATAAAACACAAAGCCACATACATCTCGAACAAACTTTTCCATCCGAGGTACAACCGCAACGACATTGCACAGCTTTTCAAGACTCGGAGCGATTAACGTCAAATCCTGTAGATGCAGTAATCTACAAACATCTTTCACGACTTCCAACAACGTCTCTTTCGGGAGACTGTCGAGACGATTGAGATGCAATCGATGGTTCATACGATCACGCTGCATGAGCTCCTTTGTGTCCATATACTTGCGTAGTTCCGTCAGGTCTTGTGCCTGGTCCAGAGCGTGCTTCCCATCTGCCAACTGCCGTTCAAGCTCATGGATACGGCGCTGAGAGAGTCTATACGCCCGTATCGTCGGACGGGACTCAATGTCGAGTGTCAAGTTGGCGTTCTCGTCCTTGAGCTCTTGTATCGTTTCTCTTGCATTCATTAACTCCTTTTCCACTTTACTCATTTTGGTCAGCATCTCTTTCTCTCTTCTACGCAGTCTGTTCGCTACTTTTTCCTGTTCTCGACGTGCAGCTTCCAGTCGTTCCAAGATCATTTCATCCGAAGTCTCCGATAATGGACCTTTCTCCTTATAATCCCAAAAGTCTTCTTCTTTTGATCGTTTCGATAGAGCACGAGATATGACACGTTCTTTATCCTTGAGTTCCGATCGGAGCATGGATACTTGTTGCTGTAACGACGTGACTTGGTCCTCCAATTCAGACTTTTGCGATTCAAATTCTGCTAAGAACTCTACGCGCTCACTGTCTCTAGCTGATGCTTTCCTCGGGACGCGATTGTGGAACTTTTCAAATGATTGTCGTGCCTTTTTTCGACGCACATCTTCCTTGTCGCGAAACTGGGTCAGCTTTTCTTGTAAGCTTTCGATCTCCTTGTCTTTTGCACGCACTTGATGCTTCGCTGTATCGACCTTTTGCTGTGCCTTTGCACACGTCTTCTCTAGCTTGGCATACGCTTCATCCTTCTCTTTCGACTGCTTCCGTATTGACTCTTTTAGTCTATCCACTTCCGTATTGGACTTGTTTAAAGCCTGTTGGAGACGCTGTACACGCTTTTCACTTGATTCGAGAGCTCCATCTGATCGACCTTTGGCACTAGAATACTTTCTAGCATCCAACATCATGTCTTGTATCGTGTCATTCTTATCACTCAATTGAGCAATGAGATCCTGGAGTAAATGAATGAGAGAAGATTGGACAGGCACGATGACAGTATTGTCAGACGGTAGAGGTGCTTGTTCTTCGAATTGGATCGTCGGAAGTGCATTCTGACGTAAGAGGTCGTTGAGGGAAGTCCAGTCACCTGCATCTACTGGATCCTCTTCCACCGATCGGGAGTCTACCGGACGACGATAGGACGTTTGCTGTTCACTGGATGAAGACTCCTGTACTGAGGGTTCTTGTGCCTCTTCGGTGCGTCCCAAAGGATATGAAGATTGCTGTGAACGGATGGGCGACAATGTATCTGCCGATTGCGTCAGGACTTGATCCAAGTGATCAGACTGATCTGCTGGCGTCGATGTCATTAAGACATGGTCCATATCGTTGCTCTCTTCCTCGTACTTGTTCGATAAGTTGCTGTCGATAGAAACAGATTCTTCTTTAGCCGATGTAGTGTAAGACTCAACTTCTAGATATGAAGAAGACTCTAGCATCGGATCTGCATCAATTGGAGGAGCAGATGGACGAGGTTGTTCAGACGATCGCAAGCGATGTATCGCATGTGCCTGGATTTCTGAACTGACTTGAGAGGTTTCGGATGGGTTGCCTAAAACCATAGACCGATCCAAATCATGCTCTTCGTTCTGTGCACTTTTATTCGATTCTACTCCCTCTCCTGTGCTGTGGCGACTATCGCTTGCAGATGATCCATGTGGCTCTGACTGTGCTTCTTCATCTTCGACGCCTGTATCATTGTTTGGCTTGGGCATAACATGCTCGATCACTTCTCCAGACTGTATTTCCCATTCCGAAGACTCATCTTGTTTTTGATGCAGTGAGCTAGAGCTTTGGCTCTCATTCTTGTCATGTGCCGACTTTGGAGTAGGCTGGTGATGCTGCTGATTGATAGAATGCTGCTCTGAAGTAGTTGTGCTTGGACCAGCGTCGTCATCCCACAGTATAAACCGTAGTGGAGTGGCATTGCTAGTAGTACTGGACTGCATAGATCCATCAGCTCTTCTCTGTAGCATCGAAGGATAGCTTTCAATATCCATTTGCTCCTTCGTCTCTTCACTTTCTAACGAAGTGTGTCGGTTGGAAGAGCGTGCGTCATTTTCCACCTCCTCGTCATCGTCCCCGTTACTCAAGGACGAAAGATACGCATCTGTACCTGCATCAATGTCGAATCCGTGTTGACGAAGAAAATTATCGACACTAGAAGCACTGAAATCACTTGATTGCTCTGAAGACGGTGCGGCCTCCTGCTCCGACATGGTCTTCACCGCGTTTTTTCGCGATGCGTTTCAAATTTTATCTTAACATTTGTATGGTACCCATGTGTGCGTATCTTTAAAAAACTGCCGCTAAATTTCTGCCATATCGTAACGTCATGCGGACACGACGTATGCCATGGTCGAAGAGGGCATCTATTGTGCTCTTATGCATGCTCTTACTCGTCAATTATGTACCTCTATGTACTGGGTTGATTGAAGACCCGTATAAAGTGCTTGGAGTGCGCCGGTCGGCTAGTGAGACCGAGGTCAAACGAGCTTATCGTAAGCTCGCACTTCAGCTTCATCCGGACAAGGTTGCTTCGGTCATGGCATTCTGTACAGCAGAATATTCATAAGTCCAATATAGAACCCTGGGAACGAACAAGCAAGAGAACGATTTACGAAAATCAATGCAGCGTACGATGAGATTATCAATGGAAAACCGGAACCCATGCAAAACCGACGACCACAAGGGAACCCATATCAACGACAGTATCGGCATAACTTTTACAATCAGTACTCGCAATGGGTACATTATATCATGACATTGGGATTGAATGATATATTGACATTTCTTTCATAGTCGCGCTCCCGTACGCAGTATCAACAGAGGTATAGACATATATCATACTCAAGTGAATTGACGCTAACCGACATCTTCCTCGTACAGTGCAAACTCTTCTATGGACTTGCAGACACTTTTATTCGCTGTTATCGTAACGCTTGGTGTCATCGTGTTCTTACCAGCGCTCTTTGCCGATGATTCTAGTGCTTCCGACTCGCATGAACAAAGCAATGAACATAAAAATACCCAAGATAAAGAGAAGGAAAGAAAGAAAGCTGAGGTACGTCTCACATACGACCCAAACGTCAATATTAATCGAATAATTGAATATATTCTTTCTAGGAAGAACAGCGAGCCAGCAGATTCGAACAGCTCGCAAAAGTGTTTGCCCCGTCAGTCCATCACTTTAAGCCAGTCTACCTCACAGCACGTGGTCGACGCATCCTCATTTTCCTCGTTTCTGAAAATAGACCAACGATGGACCTTCGAGGTATGAACCTACCTTTTGTCCTAGTCGTAACGAGTGACTAAACTATACTTGTAGCTCAATTCTCAGTCATGGAAAAGTTGACGTTAGAGTTTCGTCGAGATCCAGTCGTGTTCTGTTGGCTCGACTTTGCAGCCCTGTCTTCATCTCAGCAAGCAAAGTGGCAGCAGCAATTCCAGAACCATCGACAAGACCGTGTTCATTGCTCTTGCAGCCCTCGAGAACTGCGTACGTACATTCCATAAGCTGATCGAATTGTCGTTTATATGCTTATTTATTCGTTTGTACAGCTTTCCTTGTCGCTTGCAACTATAAAGGCACCAAGATCGCTGTTAGCTGTAGTGCTGCTCGACATGAGGAGGTGGGTCTTCGTGACTGGATATCCAAATTGGTGGGCGGAGAAGTATCGCAGCAAGCGACTGTGGATGGGATGTTCACATAGACAGTAATACAAGTGGTTATTTACGAACACTCAAATAATCTTCAATTGATTTCATCCTTCCTCTGTGTTAGCCTCACCTACTGGATCCGTTGATGGCTGTGTACTTCGATCATCTGTCTCCCGTGATGACGATAGAGGTAGATTCTGAGACAATAAAGATGTGAGATACTGAAGTTGCTGATCAACACGTTGCTGCTGCTTTTGCATTTCATTCATGCGATTGAGCACCACGACAGTCATTTCAGATTCAGCTTTCCCTCCATCCTTGTTCGCTGCTGCCATTAGTCGCTTTGATGACTGCCGCTTCTCCAATCGTGTCGGGGAATTCTCATCAACAGTAGTGGTCTCATCCTTCGCTGTCGCAGCATCATAAACTTGTCCACGAAATCTGTCTCGTACAGAAGGTAGAGACGTTGCTGTAGAATCTCTCGTGAGAGCTTTGGAGGACGGCTGACGGCTGGACCGCGCTGTAGAATCACTCGTGAGGTTTTTAGAAGATGGCTGATGACCGGGCCGCGCTGGTGGATTTACCTGCACTTCTGACTGCTTTGCCACTTGTGCAGGAAACACGTTCGGCAGCGAAGCAGCAGATCGTATCAGAGAACCACTTCCTCTTCGACCCATATTGCTTGCTCTTCGCATCAGTGTTGGGGGTCGAACAAAACGGTGGATGCCTGGAATATCGCTCGGCTTTGTGTCGGGTGGTAGTAAACCTTCCAAACCTTCCGCACACCACACTGCTGCAAGCCCTTGCAGAAGTGTATTGGTCTTTATGTCTGTGCCGAATAGAAATTGAGATGCTTTGCGCGATTTGACAGATCCCAGTTCTTTAATAGACTTGAGCATGAACGGGTGATACATCAATTTGCTCAAAAGAATAGACCGGTTCGTACAATGGGTTTCACAAAAGTCAAAAGCTTGTATCGTAGCTTGTCGAGGTTTGGTTGGGTTCAGGACGCCAAACTCTCCGAAATAGGAATTGGGACCGAAGGCTGCAACTTTGGTTTGGCTTACAAAGACTTGGACATGACCTGCGAATAAGAAGTACATTTCATCTCCGTAGTCATCTTGCTTAATAATGTCTTCACCTGGGAGGTAACATCGAACGGTCATTGCTAAATAAAGTTCATGTATAAACTCAGCGTTGCATCCTTCAAGGTAGCCCATCTTCATCGGCATTGCCATCATGCAAAAATTATAAGCAATCTTTGATTGAATCGTCGTGGACATCTTGCTGAAGATTTTCCTATGGCGCTTTTTGTCTTCACGTGTAGCTTGGAAGAGATGAAAAAAGTTGGCTCGAACTTCATCCCTTAGCTTTCGTGACAACGACCTACTATGCATAAATGCATTTACTTGATCCATCTTCTGTCGATTCTCAGTCTCGACTTCGTAAAGTTGCTTAAAGAGTGCCACAACACTTGTGATCATGTAGGCAAAGACAGCACTACCAACTGCCATTGCAAGTATAGAGAAGACTCGTCCAGAGCTGGATCGTGCGGCCACTACCCCAAGAGCATTGGCATTAGAAAATGATCCTAAAATCGGATAGAATTATGCTAGGTTACCATCGCCATACCCAACGGACGTCATCGTCATTATGGACCAGTAAAACGCGGCGACATAGCGCGAGTCCATTGTCGTTTCTTCCAAGTGACCATACTGAACAGCATAAGCAAGGTCATCTTCTGTTCCAAATGCGAGATAGACAAAACCACAGCTACGCATATTCTGATCATTAGTTCATATCTCGAGTCACAGGATACGTGGTCACTTACCTGAAAACATGAGAGAGTGCCACCACGACATAGAGAAAGCTAATCAGGCCGCTGATTTTCGAAGTAATCATGAGAGAATACTCTAGTCGACGTTGAACGCGAGGGATGCTGAATATGCGTGTAGCACGAAACAGTCGAAAGATAAAATACAACCATACATACTTATGACTGATAAGAAAGAGGCTCTCTGGTTCTACAGCACGGAAGATTGTTGGATCCTTGTGCTCAAAGAATGCGTAGAACGGAAATGTCCACGCAAGATCCGCAAGCAACCACCCGTGGACATAATGCTGCCGGATTGATGTGTAGGAAAAGTGTAATCTTCCATCTTCCTCCACGCCTGTGTTGAAACTAATTACGGATAGTGACGTTAACACTGCATGTCGGTAGCTAGTCAGACCATTCGTATTCATTGATACTATGTACTTACTTGAGGATAATGTCGACCGCAAAGAAGAAGTCGACGAATATATCAAATCGGAGCAAAGCGCGTCGAACAGATACATCCAAATCGTTAAAGCTGAGTTCAAGGGGCGTGATAATTAAAACCCAGGTGATCAAAAGTATCAACAAAATGTCCCAATTCACTCGAAAACGTCCGTGAGGATGCAGCACTCTTGTTTTGGTCGTCAGAAATTCTTTGTTGGCAGTACGCTGGGAGAAGTAGCTTACTTCATCAAGTTGCTGAGCGGTCATCAGCATTATTTCATCCTCTTCTTCACTTGTATCTTCCATGTCATAGTCGTCTTCATCAAAGGAATTATCATACTCATGCTCACTGTCCTCTTCGCGCTCTTTAAATGGAACGTGACCAGATCTGTTCGAATCAGTCGCGCTCTTGCTCGGTAGTCTGGAATGCATAGAATCAAAAGACAATTGCTTTGCTTGTAGCGAAGCAGCTTGACCGTGTTCTCCCATAGTCTTTGACATCAACCGTTGTGTAAAAGAAGGTGAACGAGTACGCTGCAACGAAGATTGTCTCTTGGACGGTCGTCGGAGCAGCATATTCGGGGAGTTCGAGTTATCCAATTGACTTTTACCCTGCGTTGACGTCTGACTAAGTGCGAACTCGAGCTGCCCACCATTTTTCTCTTGACATCCATTAATAATATCCTGAAGGCTTCTCCGACTATTAGACTTTCTGCTGTTACTACGTGGTTTCCTCATATTATCTTTATCCGTCTCCACATATACTTTAGATGGGTCTGGCCTAACTTTGTCCAAGCCTCGAATTGTGTTCCGTCGAATGGTACTATTGGTTCCACGCTGCGAGCCGGATGATGATTGTAGCTTTTGAAGCATCGAAGTAGCTATGGATGATAGTTGCTCCGCCATTGCCTGGATGGAGCAGCAATACTGATTTTCGCAGCTTGAGGTGCGTGTAGAAACCTACGAGGAACCTTGTGTGTACGATGTATAAAGCCAAGGAAAGGGATGCTGAAGAGTTGGTCGTTTCAAAAGTCGTCGGTTATTCATACGTATCGGTTTGTCAGGGACTGCAGACAAAGTGGCATTGAAGATCGAGGCGTCACGTTGGATGGCGACTTTTGGTCATTAAGAGTCTCTTAAGACGACGCAACAGCCGCAGTTGCTCCCACACCTGCCAATGGATAGGACTTCTGGTCTGTCTGCTTCTGCCTTTGCTCGATCACGAGCAGCGCTTCGTCGTAAAGCTCGTCCAGTGAAAAAGGTAGGAGTCTCCAAAGCGCTAAATATCTTCTATCTTATGGTCGTTGTTATCCCTAGGCGTTGGATGAAGAAGATCTTGAAGAAGTCAAAGAAGCCTTTCGCTTATTTGATACGGACGGTAGTGGTACGATTGACGCGAGAGAGCTCAAAGCGGCGATGCGGGCTCTAGGTTTCCAAGTGAAGAAGGCTGAAATTCGTCAACTAATCGCAAACGTCGACAAGGACGAGTCTGGTGCAATCGACATGGACGAGTTCATCGAAATGATGACCGATAAAATGGTAATCCTCAAAGCCGTTCTGACAAAAGTATCTTTTAAGAAGCCTATGCAATGCGCAATTAGAACTCGAGAGACCCTCGCGAAGAGGTGTTAAAGATCTTTAAGCTATTTGATGATGACAATACGGGCAAAATCTCTTTCCGAAACCTCAAACGTGTTTGCACAGAGTAAGGCGTAGCATGCATTGCAGATTGTACTGGACTACTGATAGCTAACACGATGTGATGGTACATAATCAGACTCGGCGAAACTCTCACCGATACCGAGATGCAGGAAATGATTGATGAAGCAGATCGAGATGGCGATGGTCTGATAAACGAAGACGAGTTCTTTCGAGTCATGAAAAAGCGGAGTGGCAACCCGCTTGACGATCTAGACAGTGACGATGATTGATGCATTCGCTCTTCCTTTTCGTGACGCTGTCCACCTTGTATCTGTAGCAACTGGTACGTACTCATCTCTCTCCCATCCTCCACAGCGTGTAGCTCATTTCGGTGGACGAATTGGATCGAAGCATCTACATAGAACAAAACAGAGTCGTACTCTGTCCGACCTACATGCCGACAATAATGAACGAAATGAAATAGCTTTGTGAGCTTTACTTATCGCTTTTATCATGGCAACTTCCATGCTCCTACTGTTAAACTAGTGCAGATGTAGTCCAATGGTGAAATGTCCGATATGAACGATACCAACGCAGACATGTGCTGATAAAACTAGTGCACGGCAAACGCAGCATCACGACGAATGTCATCGGCGTGTTGCTGGTCGAATTCTTCCTTGTCTTCCTTGGCTTCTCCCTTCTCGCCCTTCTCCACGTCTCTATCATCCACGTCTTGCTTCCGAGGTGAAGAGTCCTTCTCGAGGAGTGGTGCAGACTCATCCGCACGCCGTGTCGTTTCCAGCACACCTGGATTGACCTTGTTTTCATCGCCAATCTTGGATCGAAGGCCAGTGACAATCTCTCTGCCCGCCGGCATCTTCGGATGGAAGATGATCCACACGATCACTTGGAAGACACATACGGAGCAGTTGACCCCCGTACCGACAAATAGCATCAAGTCGCTCGTCATGTAGCTGTAGAGTACCCACAGTCCGTTGTTCGCGACACCGAAAGAACACATCCCGATCGGAATCACCATCGAATTTCGCCATCGAATGGCATGGCGTACGGCGGCTAGCGGGCTTGCGTACAATAGGAACGAAGCTCCAATAGCGCAGTATCCGCTGCCGTACTTGAGGCCGCTCTGGGTGTAGTCGATGACGTCGAACACAGCTAGCAAGATGTACACTAGAGCAACGACGTTCACAATCGTGGCGTAGGCAACGACGGCCAAGTCATGGCGACGATTGTCCGTGTAGTGGCAGTATACGCCCAAAAAGATAATGCTGAAGACGTAGCAGACGCCAAACGTAAGCAGCAATGGAAAGTAGTTCTGTGTCACGATCCCGTAGAGCACCCACATGTGGTTGCACAGCCACAGTGAGACGAGTTGGAAGACCGAGATTGAGTCTGTGTGCTTATAACGGTACATATGCACGATGGACGGCGCTGGGCTCAAGCACACGTACATCATCGTGAGCGATGCCAAGATCTCAATGACGCGAAGAATCACTTCTTCGTCCATGGCGCAAGTTAATGTGGTCGCGAGGCTCTGCGTTCACGAGTAAATAGCAAAACCGATTGTGAGCATCCTCGGGCCCTTTGGTGAACTATGTAGAACCTGCAAATTTCTTCGAGAATGGCTACAACGTGCATACAATTTCAAAGAAATTTTGCGATTGTATTGAAGACAAAGGGATAAGTTCAATTCTGAAATTCAGCGCTAGATGGGCATGGAAATAGATTGGACGGCATTCTTGTCTTGACGTCGACGCGGAAGAGAGCGGTGGTGAACGCTTGGCGAGCGCTATCTCATGTACAAAAGGTTCTTAATCGATCTTTCATGTACTCCAACACTTCCCATCATGATCCGTTGGTCGCAAACTGTCCCATCCAAGCGCTGTGCACGGGAAGGGCAGTCTGCTTCCTTTTATATGAGGGCTCGCATGGAATTTTTGACGGGCGCATAGCATTACTTATTAGTCCGAGGAGTAATCAAGACCAGCGAAAGATAGTCAAGACTACCTGTCGCAAACGGTAGTAGAGGAAACGGAAAGAGCTTCGTTTAATGCGAAATACTCAGTTTGATTTCGCGTATCTTGGTTATACTGAAGACAAGAGAATTGATATTGAAGTTCGCGCCAGGCGGCGGTGTGCATTTAGATAAATACTATGTACAGATATGCTACTTAGCCGAGGACGGCGATGGGCGGTGGCGCCGCGACCTCTGATGC
>JAADVB010000306.1:0-19801 GCA_023334545.1 Salisapilia sapeloensis
ATTGGAGCGTTGGGCAAGACCGGTCGAGGTATCTGCGAGTACAGTGGTGTGGACCCGAGTGAAGTCGACATCCTCATGGGCACCTTTACCAAAAGCTTTGGTGGCATCGGAGGATACATTGCTGCCTCTCACGAGATCATTTCTGCTATCCGCAATTCAAGCGCAGGTGCCCACTACGCCACTGCCTTATCTCCTGTGATCGCCAAGCAAGTGCTGACGGCGCTGCGTATTATCTGGGGTAAAGAAGGAGGTGATTTGGGCGCAAGAAAGTTGTCGCAACTACGAGAAAACAGCAATTACTTCCGCCAGAGACTCCAAGAAATGGGTGTCACGACGCTCGGCGACTTTGATTCGCCTGTGATCCCGGTCATGATGTACTACATTTCGAAAGTTGGTGAGTTTAGTCGAGAAGCCTTGAAGCGAGACTTGGCAGTGGTAACTGTTGGTTTCCCCGCGACGCCGTTGCTCTTGTCTCGCGTCCGTTTCTGTATTTCAGCAGCACACTCGCGAGAGGATTTAGACCGTGCGTTGGACAAACTCGAGGAAGTGAGTCGCGTGTGCCATATCCGTTACCAGAAACACGCCTTCGGATAGGTCCTTTGTACGAAAGTACGCGTGGTCTGTACTTGTAAGAAAGAGAATACAGGAAGCGAATACCAAAACTTTTGAATTTGATGCTACATAGACTCTACATTGTAGTTCAGTTGTAGCTGTACTCAGACAAATCATTGGATCTGGCCCATGCCAAATACCTTTTCTAGACTTATCTCCACGATATTTAAGCAGGTTTCGAAGAGCCTCATCTGTATATCCATTGGGATGGGAAAGAGTTAGGGAGGTTGGTGGTGGATATGCTTAGTCTCGTTGGTGTAGTTGAAGTTTGTTCATTGTGACTGTATCTAAGCACGATGCCTACGATTAATTTAGTAAATACTTGTTCGATTTAATTATAATATCCGGGTTGAAGGTGCAGTTCTCGGTA
This sequence comes from Salisapilia sapeloensis, assembly GCA_023334545.1. Taxonomy (NCBI): domain Eukaryota; phylum Oomycota; class Peronosporomycetes; order Peronosporales; family Salisapiliaceae; genus Salisapilia; species Salisapilia sapeloensis. The sequence continues at coordinate 983 of JAADVB010000306.1, forward strand.
TGACAAGGGGGAAAAGTAGAATGCGAAAATATTTGTTCATTGAAGTATAGGAGCTAGCGATCCAGCATCCGTGCTTGTTGTGAACACTATTCAGTGAAACGCAGATCGGTTGGGATTAAAATCCGTCGATTAAATAATAGAAGATGTCCAACGTTAGACAAACACTGCTGCCTCGAACCGAGCATCGACCTTGCTCATTCCTAAAAACACCAAGCAGTACTCAAGTACAAGTTCGAACCAACCAAACTTGCAATGAAGCTTCGTCTCGTCATTGGATGCATCGCTGGTGCTTCTGTCGCCATGGCTAGTCCACTGCAAACAACATCTTGTGTATCTTCCGAGGTGCCTGATAGGTGCGTTAAGAATGACGGTGCGGACTGGTCATGCGCGAGCGAATGCCGATCTTACTATGATGATGAAGATGATCATTTCTCGGACCAGTGCGAAGTCAAACCAAAATCGAATGTCTCGTACAGGCAAGTCGCGGACGAAATGTCGGACTATTGCGAAGGCAAAGACTCATCGACTACGGTGAATATGAAGGATGATTGGGGTGCGTTCGCTTCATTTTCTACATTAATTTCTATGTGGAAACAAACGACATATCTATTTTACTGTAGATGCTTTAAAGTTGGACTCACGGGGCCATGACAGCGACGATGGTCCGGATGGCCCAGATAGCAATGATCGTCCAGACAGCCCGGACGGGCCTGACAGCGACGATCGCCAGAACAGACCGGATGGGCCTGGTGGACCTGACGGCAAGAAGGGACCCGGTGGGCCTGATGGGCCTGGTGGTAAAAAGGGACCCGGTGGGCCTGATGGGCCTGGTGATAAAAAGGGACCCGGTGGACCTGATAGCAATGATCGCCCAGATAGCCCAGACGGACCCGACAGCAATGATCGCCCTGACAGTCCCGATGGGCGTGATTCCAGCGACACAAATGATAGCGACGATATTCGTGGCGATAAAACCTCGTTAAGAAACGTCAACAACGCAAACACTGAAGCTACAGACAGCAATGGTGGTGGCAAGGCCCAAGTTACCACAGTTGCCCAGCTCGTCACAGTCGTCGCTTTATCTGCTATCACTCTCAACTCTTAAGTTGACGTGCACATATACGTCGACCACGCAGTTGGATGCGTCTACCATCTCGCTGTAGGAAGCAACGTCTACATAACATGCATCCAATCTTTGCTTATCACGAATTGTTCTTTCTTTTTATCACTATGTATCATAAGAATGATGTCAAATCGATAATTGTGGGAATAAGAGCTCTCAGTGCTGCGTGACCGGGCGAGGCCGCCCTCCAAATATCGGCTTCAAATGCTTTTCGTCAAAGTCGGCCCATATATCATGGAACCAGCCTTTATCTTCCTTAGCTCCGAGCAATGGTGTGTGCTCTAATAGTTGCTCGATATGCTCTTCCTGCTGCACCGATGGATCGCGACTCAGATGCAAGACTCGAAGGAGCGGTCCAGTTCCCATTCCAAATACCTGAAGAAGTAAGTATGAGCATATATCAAAGAATAAGAGTGAGTACTGACAGCTTACCACTGTAGTCAAAATGACAGTAAATAGCGTAGATGCTCGGAGCACAGCCGCATGATCCTCATTTTCTTTTACAGTACGAATGTTCAATGCCAGTGCAAAGGCGATGGAACCCCGAAGACCAGAAAACCACATCACCAGCATGTAAGTACATGGGATCGGATGCTTTCGTCTAATATTGGCAATGAAGCAAAGTGGGAAGATGTTTGCTGCACGAGCAACCATACAAGCAGCAAAGCTTGTTAAAATGAATGTCCAATCCCATTTGAACACACCGGAGTCTGTTCATGCCGGCATTAGTATGAATGAAATCTTTAGGACAATAGATATAGCTTACACGCGACGAGGCTCGCACCGAGGTAGAGGTAGATAAAGTTCTCTGATAAGAATGCTAACGTTTCAAGCAAGTGCGCGAATCCAGCTTTACTCGCTCGAGAGATGTTGTACGAATGGTAGTGGCGGATGAGAACACCGCTCAAGAAAATTGCCAGCAGGCCACTTAGATGCAATCCGATCCCAGCTACATAAGTCGCATAGGCTGAAAGTAAGAGCACTGAGACCTCGTATACTGGATAGTTCTTTAGTGCTTGACCGAAACGCTAGTCATGACAAGTCGATCAGTGCACATGAAAGCCGAACCGAGAGTATATACGTACGAGTAATAGAAAAGCAGATGAGTAACAGATAACGACTGCTAGCAGAATCGATCCGAGGGTAATTCCAAGTAGCTCAAATGCAACCATAGAAATGTACTTCCAGTTCCACGTATCCGGAGTTTCTTTCAGAGCTGCTTTCTGGAAAACATCAAACAGAACGATCGCGATTGCATCATTCAATACGCTTTCTCCAAAAAGTAGATTAAACAACATCGATGAAACACGACTCTTCTTGAGTACGATTAGTGTAGCAACGGGATCGATGGCGGAAATAAGAGCTCCATACATCATTGCTTCAGCCAAGCTCAGTTCGGTGATCCAGTGCTTGACAACGCCATAGTACCACAGAATGGCACCTGTCACCATCGTAGCAATCAAGGTTCCAATCGTTGCTAGGCCAACGATGGTCCCGAAGTTGTCAAAAAACTTCTTACGCTGCGTATTATATCCGGCCTCTAAGATAATAGGAGGTAACAGCGCAAAGAAGAGGATATTTGGTTCCAGCCCAGGTCCATTGCCAGGCTACAAAAGTACAAGGTTAGCATGCATATTAGCACCAACAAAGGTGTTGGTGTCTCTATGTGTATTGTCTTACCGAGTCTGACATCCATGATAGGAGTGCGCCAAACTTTATGACAAGATAGGTCAGATCTACTTATGCTAGAAACGTGATTAGATAGACTTACGATAATGCCAAGGAAGATTGCCCAGGAAGAAGTTGATAGGTAAGGTGGCGTCTTCTGCGTGTTGATCCTGTAGGCAATGAACACTAGCACGAGTTGAAGTAATGCAGCGACGAATAGTGTTAGGCCAGTCCACTCTTGCCTAGCTTCTGGATCCATCTTTATCTTTCCCAATAGTGCGGTCAACGGATCAAATTCTCGAATGAAGGAAAAGGGAGATGGTTATTGATCCTTGACCTTGTCCCAAGTAGAATATCGGAGTTCCATAAAAGTATCATGTCCTTACCAAGCAGCTTGTTACTGTTATTCGCCGGTATAGGCGAGTATGTGGCGGTCAACTACAACAAATCCGCTTCATGAGCTCGAAGAAGAATATGCAGGGCGTCTTCTTGCTTTGCTACTTCGTGAACAACAGGTATTGGCAAAAGAAATCTGCAGGAAGGAGTCAAATAAGACCGATGGAGACGTTGCGAACAAGTCAGGCACCGTTTAGAGCTGAGAACCGCACGCTGGAGTAAGTCGAGTCACATGTAGCAATTCGCTAAGTCTATCCGCTAAAACTAAATTTGTATTCGACCTGATCCCATTATTTCACACACAAGGTCTACGTGATATGCCCACGGGCACGAAGGTCCTACTGGTTGCTTACTTAGCTGGCATGGAGTAGTGAAAACAACTAAATGGCTTTCAAAGGTGCATCTATTCGAATGATCTGCTTCAACAACTTGGCTTCGGATGAGATTGATTTCTGCTTGATGATACCTCATTGTATCATCGCGAATGACATTACCTACTTAAATCGGCGTGCCTCTTCTCGAATACCCTGTTATCAAATAGCAGAACACGACTTGCGTAGAGAAATCCGGTCTTTTTCTAGGGCTACTCATCATCCTTTCAGTCGAATGTTTTGGCATAGCCTTGCAGCCGTTGTAGTAGTAACCACAGTAGTGGTACTAGTCGCCGTAGAGGCACTACGGAGAGCACCCAACATTCTTGTAACCAAAGTGATACTTATAGTCATAGTACTCGGAGTATCCACACCTATATCCGTAGCGCTTATAATGTTAGTCATAGTCTTTGGGTAACCATTCTCTTTATACAATCCTTGTAGCTGTAGCCACAACGCTTTACACATTAGCCACCGTTCTCTTAGCCTTCCTTCTCCTCTGTATCTTTAAGACGACCACAGGAGACTCAGGATGCTAGCACTATCGTATAAACCGTACTGAGAAAAGCTATGCCTATTCATCATATGAAGCAAACCAAAGCCAACGTCAGCATCTTGGCTATAGATACTTTAACACCAAGGAGAATATGTTCTAAGCGCTCATGATGTAGCAAAAGTGGTCCAGCAATAGAAAACGGAGAAGCAAATGAATCAAGTTTGAAGCTGAAATGATTAGAGCGAAATCCACCACAGCACTATAGTTGACTTCGACTGAAAAAGCTTCATGCTTGATATATATCCCTGGCAAATACCAAGCACGCATTTTCATCACACGCATGTGTATATGCACCCTTTCAGCTTGTTGTTTCACGGGATCGATTAATGAATTTCAAGTCGGGTGGATAGTATGTCTGTTTTTCACCTTGGAAAATTAGAGTACATGGTGAAATGATTGAGCTCGTGCAGTAGCTGTGCAAGTCTTTTGCATACAAATTCTTCTGCTAAATATATAAAAAGCGGAGAACCGGTTGCATCAGTTCGTTTCGTACAGTTTCGCATGGTAATCTGGGACTGTGTTGATGTAGCATGCATAATTCTAATGAGGAAGAACCGAGGAACACCGCCTTCGCGCTTCTCCCACATTCATGAAATCTCCACATACGTGCACACAGTCTACCGTGTAGGCCCATTTCGCAACGGTGATATTAGATCCTTTCACGACCCTCTACAGTGCGCTGTTGAATAACCTTGAAAGCCTATGGTGGCATTGCGCAGAGGCTCTACTCAAGCATTTGCATCCTTGTGTTTGATTGCAGTCTTGCTTCAGGCATCATGCTTTCAATCAGCCTATAGTAATACCCATCGCGAGCGTGCTTGGCAAAAGTCGAAGCCTTTAGATGGAGAAAAGCAAATGTTTGTCTGCTGTGAGCGTATGATAATTCAACCGGAGTGGTATCTGCTGCGAATTGACAGTTGGCCAGAGCAGGTCGAATACGTTTATGTGGATGGGCACTTGGCCTCGATAGCAGAAGAGAATTTGGATAACGTTTCCATGTTTTGGCTACCTGGCAAAAGTGGTCGAGACGATCAATGGAAACTTCGGCTGCAATTTCCAACCGCCATCATTGACATGAACCTATCGAGTCGTGATAGTGTATGCCCACGTGATGAAGAGAACAAGCTAAACAAGGTCTCGTGGACGACAGATGAAGACAGGAATATCATTCGAACGACACCACCAAAATTAAAACCGCCAGTGAAAGGTAGCTCTTCAGGGCGTCAAGAGCTACATGAGGACTACACTAATGTCACTTTCAAGCCACCATTTGAGAAGCAAAAATCTCCGTTAAATTCAACAACAACTAGGAGCAGTCGGGTAAAAGAGGATATTGAAGTAGGCGCTGACGATACCACCGATAACCTCTTAGTAATCGGTGTTCCCCACGATTCGGATGAAGATCTAGACACAGCTCCAACACCCGCACCTACACCTCGAACAACAGTCTTCAGTCTCATCACAACAATTGATGACCCATACAGTCAAAGTGAATCATCTGAAGACTCTACTAGTTCATCATCATACTACGACGCTCGAGATGCTAATAGTACAAACAGTCCATCCAACACAATACCAGTGACGTATGATCCAACACCCTATCCATCAGAATCAAGCAATAGTAGCCTAGAAGACGCAATCGAGGTGTCGAATGAAAAAGCAGAAGTCTTTCGAGCGCCAATGGCGATTGGAGCGGTGTCTCTTGCGATTATCGGTGCTGTAGGTGTCATCATTGGAGCACGAGCAAAGCAGGGCCAAAGAAGAAATGTGCGAATGAGAGCCATGTCATCGATTGCTGCAGCTGCTGTAGCCGCCAGTGGACCGCAGCCAGTTATGAGGGCACCATTAGTAGAACGCTCTGCGCCATCTGAGGCGAGTAGTCTTTCCATCTCAGATGTCTTTCGCGATTCGGAGATTGCTTAGTCCACTATAATACTTAATATTATGCAAACTATGCATGTTCGTGCTAGTACAATAGCTTTGGTTGTGTCATAAGTGCTTGTGGTATTTGTTGAACTGCTACTCAAGTATTTATATCATCTTCATAGTAAGCTAATTAATAAGGTATGCAATGTAGAACTGTTTGGCTGACTTTCGATTGCGAAGAAATATATATAATTGTGCTCAAACTCAGGCAGACTTTAAACTTTCGCGTTCCTATCAGATACAATGTGCTCTTTGTCTTTCGCAACAATTTGGCTGCATTCACAGAAAGGTATTTGCGAAAATGAAGCAGTTGCAACCACTACTATTGACAGTTGATGGAGTACAGTGAATTACTTTTCCCGACGTATATCATTGGAAGAATACCACGGCAAATTGTCTTATCGAGAATAATTAAGGCCAGTACTGCTAAATCGGTTTGCTTTAATTTCAAACTTTCAACACACATCGGCTACCATCTTTATATCAATATGCTTATTTTATCCAGACGTGTAAACGGAGCAAAGCTGAACATACAGATATATATGTCAACAGAAGATTGACAAAGTTGCGTAGCGGTATGAGTCGACTTCGTTGCGATATTTACCATCAATGCGAACAGGCTTGTGCATTTGTAAATGCACATCGTGGAAACTAACAAATATAATCGAAAGCAAAATGGATAAACGAAGGTCTTCGACAAATCAATGATGCAATATAAATGTGATTTTAAGCCGTAAACATGATAAGTGAAAGGAGCAAAGTAAGCTTCGAGCAACAAAGAACAGATACATGTTGGGGCAAATGGGAGAATACCAGCAACACAATTGCGGATGAGGCGCGTTTCACGTCCACTTAAATCGTTGGATGAAGGCCGACTCGCGACGTAGCTAGGTATAAAGTCTCTTACTGCTATACGGTTGATACTATGAATAAAAGAATACTTGTAAAGACCTTCAAAGAAATATCCGGGAATCCTACATTCGCAACTTGCATGTATTCTGTCTAGTCAATTTGTCGCAATAATTCGCACTTTCGCTTAAAAAAGGAATCTTTACTCACAACGAGCATTTTTCGTGATGTTTCTATCGCCTGTAGGACTTAGACCGATGCCATATCACCCTCGACCTTGTACAAGATACTTTTATCTCAATCAAGACGTGGCGTTGAGCTATACCATAAACATTTTCATTCTAATGCAGTCCTATCGCTTGATTATGCAGATCCAAGTTCCAAAAGCATTGAAACTTTCCTATGGTATGCATGCCAAAGCCTTATGCATGTCGCTATCGAGTACAGCTAGACAAATCGATTTCCATATATGTACCATATATGTACCACTGACTGCATCATCCGTCGCAATAGCGCTATGGCATCCAAGGATGATGCCCAACTTCCGCTTGGAGCTGTGCGTACGGAGGATGGAGAGGTAGTCATACCTGCTTCCCGTCGTCCCGATGGCTCTTTAAGGAAACCCGTTCGTATCCGTAAGGGTTACGTACCACAGGACGAGATTGGGAAATACAAACCCATCGGCCAACGCGTATGTGCTTGCACTCCTTTGTTTGCATGAACTAGAGATTAATCGTACGATTTTAATAGCGTCGAGAGCAAGCAGCAAAGGAGAAGGAGCAAAAGTCTACACAGGATGAAGAATTAGTGACCGCAGTGAGCAATCTGTCCATCCAAACTCCAAAGGAGGAGCGCCAGACTGCACAAGCTGAAGAGTCAAAGATGGCAGTCGAAAAATCCTCGGGCCAATCTTCCACGCACCAACCTTCCGATACACAGGATTCTCCTTCTGCATGGAAGCAAGAGATCTCTCGTATTAATAAGAACCTCAAGCGTATTCAAAAGGTCGAGGCAAAGCAGAGTGAATCGACGTCCCTCAACCATCATGAATCACGTTTGCTGGGTAAGAAAGAGAGCTTGACAAAACGACGCGAAGAGCTTATTTCGAAACTTGACGCGAAAAATGAATGATTTCAGTATGTCTTTTTATTTGTCATCAGAATGCTCCACCGTCCGTTGAGCCTCCTGCATGCCGTCAATCCATCCCCATGCAATCACAGATATACGACCTTCATCTTTCACCGGCACATCTTGCAGAATACCATGACGCCAAATCACGTTCGTATCTTTGGCAAAAGCATAGATACACCCGTCTGGCTGCGGCACACTCACGACAGTCTTCGTTTCCGCGTGTTCAAAAGCTGCTTCACGCGTCGCACCAAAAGAGATACCGACGGTAAAGTTCTGCAACGCGGCAATATTCGGTTTCACGGCGGCCGCATCAAAGTGGAAAGGCTTCCACTGACTCGTGTCTTTATACCAGTTAAACCTCGTGGCGCGGACGTTTAGATCGAAGAAGGAAGTCACGCGGTCGATGACGAGTTGGAAAGTCGGACATTCCTGTTTCCACTTAGTCTTGTCGTCAGCGATCAAGTGGGTGCCTTCGATCTTATCATTTCCGTGCCATAGTTTTAAAAGACGATCGGACGGAATGCCGCAGGCCTCTACTTCCTTTGTCAGTTTCGTATACAATTCTCCTTTCTTGAAATCCGAAAAGAGATTCGGCACGAGGAGCACGTCTCGAGCAGTCAGATCTGTCGTCATCTTGTCATCCTTACCGCCCAGATCGTACGTGATACGTAGATCCACCGGTTTAGCTAATGGCGTAAAGCTTTCGGTGTTTTTCTTGGTCGGACGATTATTCTTTTTCTTGGAGGCTTTCTTGTCTTTCGTGGAAGACTTTGCCTTGGGTTCGGCTGCAGGGGTGGCATCAGCACTGTCAGCTTTTGTTACTGCTGCTGTCGGCTGTGCACTCGAGACACGGACGTGGTGATTCCGTTTGCATTCGTCGCCGAATTTGCACTCGCCATGTTTCCAGTAGTAAAAGCACAGTTTGCGGTCGTGGATCAAAGGACAGTCATTGCCTTTCTTGCACTTTCGGTGCATAAAGGCACGACAGACATTCGTAAACTTGTCTTCCTGGTCTTGGGGCGGTAGCGGAGAGTTCTCCGGATCGGTCTCCATTCTTATTCTTTGACTCGACTTTTGTATTATGACTTGCCAAGTGATTCAAACGACAAGATCTATGATTCAAACTTTTGGCGGGATTCCTAGTTGACTACTTTTGCGACTTCAATTGACTACTTGCAGCGTTTTTGTCAAAAACTTCCATTCCGACGGATATATCAGTCCTTTTCAACATAGTCGACGACCACTTTGGCGATGACCCAGAAAAGTGCTCGCCTCCGTTTCTTGTCGCTTTTCAAAAATAGACACCAGGAGCTGACTCTGTGTGTCGTTTGTCTTGGTTTTTGTATCCGAAGCGAGTCTGGCGCAACTCCCGCTTGATACAGTCAAGCTCCCCTTTCAGTATAAAAAGCCGAGCCGAGCCCCCAAGTCGCCTCAAACGGGAAACGTCCATACAAAAAAACTCTCCCATCGCGCGCGCATTTCAAACCAAAAGTAAACACTTCAAGATGCCGCCTGGAAGACCTCGTAAGAACCCGGATGCCCCGACCACGCGCAAGCCACGTCGAAAGAAGGATAAGAACGCGCCCAAGCGTGCCCTCTCCGCCTTCATGTTCTTCAGCAACGACATTCGCGAGACCATCAAGCGTGAAATGCCCGGTAAGCTTCATGTTGCGATGATTAGCATCCATTCCGCATGTGTGCCATTGTACGTGCATCACTGACGCCAATGATCTTGTAGAGTTGACGTTTTTGCAGATCTCGTCCGAGGTCGGACGTCGCTGGAAGCAGATCACACCAGAGGATCGCAAGCCGTATGAAGAGCTTGCTGCTGCGGACAAGAAGCGGTATCAAGAGGAGAAAGAGGACTACGTCCCAGATCCGTCCATTGAGGTATGCAAAAGCTATGAAAGACGATGGTAGTCTTTGCTAATGATATGCACATGACTAGTCTTCCACAAAGACGAGGAAGAAGAAGGACCCGAATGCTCCGAAGCGTGCGCTCTCGGCATACTTTTTCTACTGTAACGAGATTCGTGCTGGCGTAAGAGATGAGAATCCGGACAAGAAAGTCACGGAAATTGCTTCGCTGCTCGCTGAAAAGTGGCGTGCTCTTCCGGAAAAGAAGCGTGTCAAGTACCAAGAGATGCACGAGAAAGACAAGGAACGATACCAGCGAGAGATGGCGGCATACAACGCCGGCAAGAGTCTGAAGGAGGAGGAACAGGAGGAAGAGGAGGAGGAAGAAGAGGACGATGATGACGAGTAAGTCTCCTCGTCACTGCCTATAAGATCTCTCCTTTCTCGTGGATGTCCTTTGCCATTTGCATCTTTCATTTTCAATCATGGGTAGTGAAGCGAACAACCTCTTTTCTTTTTTCTTTCGTCCACCCTCGTTCTAGTTATTGCAGCAACGCATCGTAGTCCGGTGTCACGACCAAGTGCCGATCGACTTTGCCGAGGTCGTACAAGGTCTTCTCTTCCGTATCGATCGAGTACACTTGTTCCTGAAATGACGGCGTCGGGGCTGGAGCTACTTCAAACTGCTTGTCTCCTACCACAAGGACCGTCTTACCAGACTTGTGGATCCGGAGCTTACCCAAATAGCCGCCTGGAGCTGTCATCAGTCCGTTGTCATACACTTCTCCCTTGTCTACCTCCTTTCTGCCCGCCTTGACCTCGGACTTGACCTCAGACTTGTCCATGTCTTCATCATTGTCATCCGGAGCCTGTTGGACGGCACCAGCAAGTGGGAGAGTCGTTGGGAACTGCATGAAGAGCAGCGTATCGTCTTCCAATGTCGCTTGTCCAGCCTACAACCCTCTAAGCTACTAGTCGATATGATAATAACAAGAAAGAGTACGTTGTCGCAGAAGACAGCTCCAGCATGCTCTGGTTCCGGACGACGTGCAAAAGGTAGTGTGAGTGGTTGCATCTCCGATACGATCGTTGGAGGCCACTAGCAAGTACATGAGTAAGTTGCATTGTTGACGGAGATACTAGACGATGTACCTGTTCCTCCATTTCCATATCCTCCGCCTTGTTCATTTGATCATCCACGACACTGATACCCAGCCCGTCTGCCGCAGACTGGGCGTTGGATGTGCGTGGAGTGACGGAAGGACCCGTGTCGTACCCTCCTGATCCTCCGCCAGTACCTCCAACGAATGCAACTTTCCCGGATGGAAGTGCCGCACCTCGACCTCGACCACGGCCACGACCACGGCCTCTGCCCCTGAATTTGAAGTCATTCCGATTGCGGTTATTATCTTTATTCCCCTCCTTTTTTGCTTCATGCTGGTTGGAGATGCCAGGAGCTTCCGAAGACGTCTTATCTGTACGTCGACGAGCTCCTTTCGGAACGAACTGAGGCAAGAATTAGATGAAGATGTAGTAGCATGATGATGCATAAGTGTACTTTGGGCTTGCGAGAAGCATTTCCGCGGTTTTCCGTGGCCGTAGTACGCGGCAAAGACCTAATAGAACGTATATGAGCTACTATAGAGATGCTGACGGTCGATTGGAAACTTATCATACGTCAAACGGGAGCCTGATAGGTCTACGCGTTGGCGTGCATTCGCTTGTTCGTTGCTTTGACCATTGCTGGACATGATGCGACGTACAGCGGCAGAAGAAGCTACTCCAGCGAAATGCGTCGGTACTTGTCCTGATATTGGTTATAAGAGGCTCTGTAGCCATTTGGAGTTGGAGATCGAATACGACAGGTTTTGAGACTTCATGTCGCAATCTGAGTATAACTACGAGATGGCTATCTGCTCACGAAATAGGACGTTCATTCCAAGGAATCTTGCATTCGTTTCTAGTGCAATACATATTTTGAATGCGATTGTGCATAGTCTAGATGAAGCACTGCGCAAAAGGGTTCTGTACACATCCCACATTTCGGTTATCACGCGATCTCTCTGCCCGAATATACGGAAAGTTCAAACGTCAGCAAGCTATCTATCTCATGCGTCCTGCCAGACACATTGCAGTACATTCGCATCTTTCGTGTAATAGACACAAACGAAGTTGTTCTTGTGCGCTCTATCGGCTGCAGTCGCTCGCTTCCTTCTCCCATCTTCCGCTTCGTCAGATTTTTAGCTCGAGAGACGCCCATAAAAAGGAACAGGCCAGTCTCTTAACGGCTCCCTCGTGCAAAAACATAACGGTTTCAATTCACTTGACTTTTGTATGGATCCTGCTCTATTGGTGAGCATCAAGTGCTGGCTTTTCATTTCCGAACTTGACCTGTAAAAGATACCTTCCCGTCCCGAATGGAACCCTCTGCGAAGAAACCCAAGGCACGGGACGCTTACGAGACGCCACTCGACCGACTTGGTAATGGAAATCCACGGACAATATGGTTTCGATATTGCCCTAATCTGTAAATTTGTATGGTTCTGAATAGTACAAGTCCTTGGAATGGCTTCATCTTTGCTATCTCCAACAGGTGCCAAGTCGGACGTGGAGAACCCGTTGGCGCAATTGGCGACCATCTTTGCCACGTTGCAAGCTAGTGACTCGAAGGAACTTGCCACTCGGCTCGCGGACCTGCTCACATATCAAAGTCAAGTCAAGACGTTAGAAGAGGCAGCCAAACGCGCCTACTCGATCTTGGAAAGTCGCAACGCAGCCACCTCCCCCGCTCACAGTGAAGCCTCCAGTCATGAGGAAGTCGCAGCCCATGCCCTCACCGGCCTTCGTCAGCAAGCTTCTCCGACAGGAAATGATACTCCTGTCGTTAAGCAAGAGCTCCACACCTTCGAAACGTTCTCGTGGGCTGACGCTGGTAACCACGTGAGTACGCCACGCAGTCAATCCCCTCTGCATGCGCCTTCGTTTCGACCAAGCATCCCGATCCGACCATCCCCAACTAAGTCTGATGCTCCAAAGAAGCCCATTCCACGCCGCTCCTTGACTCCTCTTTCTGCTACTTCCGACGCCTTGTCCTACCACTCCTCTCCTATGCCAACGCAAGTCGATACATCCTTGCCAACCTCTTCTCCTATGATCATCACGCCTATATCCTCCGTCCCATTCCATGGAAATGCTCAAGCTTCTCCAGTAAAACATAAACGCATCGCATCTTCCAATCCACCAACATGCAAGATCCCGCCTAAGAAAACGTATGAGAGTGGAAAGCAGACGAAGAAAGCACCCCCGCGTCGATGGACGTGCGATGAAGACAATGCATTGCGTCGAGCTGTGGCAAATCATCGTGAAAAGAACTGGAAAGCGATCGCGTCGCGAGTGCCAGGTCGCAACCATACGCAATGTCTTCAGCGATGGACCAAAGTGCTTGCGCCTGGCTTGGTCAAGGGGCACTGGTCACCGCATGAAGATGCGTTGCTGTGTGACTTGGTCACGTCCGAGTCCAAAAACTGGGGCGAAGTCGCCGCACTGATCCCTGGACGCACGTCCAAGCAGTGTCGTGAGAGATGGCATAATCACTTGGATCCCAACATCGTTCGTGGTGCATATACCCCAGAAGAAGATCGGATTATCGTGGAGGCTCAGGCGAGGCTCGGAAACCGATGGTCTGTGATCGCAGCCATGCTTCCTGGACGGACGGAAGATGCTGTGAAGATCCGGTGGAAATCCCATTGCCGCGTCTGGTCTCGAAAGCGAAGTGCTGCGAGCATGTTGGAGGAAGAGCAGTCTCCAACGGAGGAAGTTGCTACCCCATCGACATCTGATTTGACGAACTTGACACAGCGGAAGAAAGAAAGTCGAGCATCAAAAGAACGGAAGGCATTTAGCTGGAAAGATGCGAGTGAAGTTTCGACTTGAGAGTCTTTTTTAATTTTTTGATATAAAATGAATTTAGTGAGTACTGGAGTGTTTCGAGTATCTTGGGGGTTACATCTCATCGTGACTTTTCGTGTGCAGTCAACAAAGCATGGCTGAAGACGGTGAGAGTAAAGTTGCTGAGGTAGCAACTAAAGAAGGACCGAACAGAGATGTAGGACGTGATGTTATACTTTCACTGGTAACCTTCTTACCATTTGTGCGTAGGACGTCAGTGTTTCGATCATGGGGAACGTCCTGGAAAAGCTTCGTGTGCTAAGCTATGAGCGTGAGCTGGGAAAGAAGAAGGCGTTTACACCTTACTCTGACACTCAATTTGTCTACTTGTCTGGCAATGCGAGCTCTCAATTCAAGAGCTTCCTCGAGCTAGTACTGTTCCTCATGAAGCAGTGCAAACAAGAGTTTGTTGTAGATAAATACGACGACCCAAACACAAGTGTGAACAAGTTAATCTTGACACTGAAAGTCATGGGATCTCAGCTTGATTATCCAGCATCGAAACTAAAGCTTGGGTATGGTGAAGCTGCCTGTGCTACGCTAGACTTTCTATGTGACCAGGCACTCAACACTGCCAACATTACGTGGGCACGTCCGTCCTATCCACGAGAGGACTTTGCAGATGAAGCAGAGGTAGATGAAGATGCAGAAGTCGACTCGGCAGATGAAGACCCTGTGGTGGAGGAAGAAGAAGAGGAGATTTATAGTGATCTAGTTAAGACGCAAGTACCCACAGAAGAAGACGAACTGGATAAATCTATGCAGCAGATGATCATTAGCCAGGTACTGACTGGGCAATTGATATCAGTTGCATCAAATTATAGACATTTATCGATTGTGACTACAGGTAGATCCTTTGATGTGGAAGACCGAGCTTGAGCGAGTTGGACCGAGACTGAAAGTCAATGCCAAGGTGGACGATGGTCGTGAATGGCACACGCATATCGAGCGTGCCAAGAAGCATGATGCCGTAATTTATTTATGTTATTATGCAATTATCGACCAAATGTATTCATCAGTTATGGTAGATTATGGAGGGACTGCTTCCGCATGTCCAAACACAACTAAAACTCATTTCCTCTCAGCTTGCTGAAATCGGAGAGCGAATGGGAACGAAAGAAAAGGTCTTAAACAACCAATTTGAGGAGCTTCGACAAGATTACCATCAATTGCAGACAAAGCTGCAGTCCATTTCGGACAAGTGTAAAGAGAGTTCGGATAAAGTGAATACCATGACCACGGAGCATGCTGAGGTTACTGAACAGCTTCGCGATCTTAAAAATACCATGGACGAGCGTGGCAGCAAGATGACCGACACTTCCCCACTTGTTCAAATCAAAGAGGCACTCAAGTCAATTGGTGCTGAAATTAAGACGTTTGACCTTCGCATCGGCGTTGTTAGGTCAGTATTCATCTTCCTCTAGCTGCATAGTATTCTGATCACATACATTTGCTTGTAGTCACACTCTTCTGGCTGTCAAGAACCGCCAACTAGTGGCCGCTCGACAGAGGAAGGCAGGAACTGGGTATGAAGATCCGGAATACGATCAAAGCGATGAAGACTCGAGCTAAGGAGAGAGTGTACGAAGTTGAAAGGATAGATTCTATTGTATATCCTCCAGTCTACATCAATGCAACTTGACTATGCTTCCTACTGAATACTCTGACGAGTTCACCCGCTTTCATTTCCTAGTGAATCACTTCGTTCGACTCGTACAAGTCGTCACTTGGATACTCATTGTACTGCTTCGGGTAGTAGTCGTATTCACTTCTCAAATACTGCTTGTCAGACGGATCGTACTTGTCATCACGTTTCTTCAAGAAATGTAGCAGCTTCTCGACGAAAAACAGGAGCTTGTCATCGTTGTTTAGGCTGTCCAGATTGCTAAAGTCGAAGCCCAAAACTAGGAGCTTCTTGAACAATGCTTTGATCAGAAACTTGAGCAATACAGCGTTGTTCCGGCATCCACCTCCAATCGCATTTGGGATGCAGCCCTGAGTTCCCACATTTTCGTCTTGATCAATAACTTCGTCATCTAGCTGCAGGTCAAGACCAGCAAGCAAGTCTTCAATTACCACTTCCTCATCACCAATGCCGTCGTTCATGTCGATTGGACCTGCTTCACTACTCTCAGCAGATTCCATCACCTCCGATGCAAACTCGCTGCTGTCAAATACATCCAGTACCATGGAGGCAGTCGATTCTTGAGCCACTACAATGGTATCCATCGAAGAAAAGAAAGTGAATGCTGTCATAGCGAGAGCGTAAGGGATGATCTTCATTGCTTTCCTTTGAAAAGTTTGATTAAGTAGCTTGAGTCCTGCAAAGCAAATGGCGGTATGAGCAGAGGTGCTGCTTTGATCACTGTCCAACGCACATCAAATGGATGACTATGGTCAAGAGAGACCAGCGCAATTTCTCATACGAGTCACTAGATCATGGACATCAATCTACTCCGAGACGAAAGTTTGTTTCTCTAGTATCATTCTGATGAACTAATGGGTAGTGTACTTTTATTCCTACCTCTACATCCACGTACTCTTACAAGAAATAAAAACCCAGTAGCCCATTCAGAGTAGTCACCATTCCAAAGTCCGATATGAGTGCTAGCCCACCTACTGCTTCGT
Organism: Salisapilia sapeloensis; assembly: GCA_023334545.1. NCBI lineage: Eukaryota > Oomycota > Peronosporomycetes > Peronosporales > Salisapiliaceae > Salisapilia > Salisapilia sapeloensis. Next base: position 17,436 of record JAADVB010000306.1, read on the forward strand.
CACATCGTCTAGTACAGACCGTCTGAATCTTCCGATGAAGCATCCGACTGCGCTCTCGTACGCTTCCCAACAGACGCGTGTGCATTTATGTCCGTGGGTGGAACACCATACTCCTTCTTCGCATACGACGCTTTCATCCCGGCCATGCATTTCTTTAAAGCGATCTTATGGTCGACAATCGGGAACGGGTAGTCCTTCCCAATTAAGCACCCAGCAGCACGTTGCACTGTCATGGGCGACTTCCAAGGCTCATAAATGTACTTGACAGGCATCTTCTGCAGTGCTGGGATGTACTTGCGGATGAATTTTCCATCCGGATCCCACTTCTTACCAAACGTCGAAGGGGAGTAGACGCGAAAGTAGGCAGAAAAGTAGGCACTGCTACTAAGCCACAACCAGTTGCCACAGTTAATGCACCAGTCATGATCGATCAGACGCTCTTGGAAGACCTCGAGCCCTCGAACCCATGAAATGTACAAGTCGCCTCTCGTAAGGAAACAAGCGGCGGAATGACGTGCCAAGTGATGCATCCACCCTTCTTCTTTCAACTGGATCATAATAGCGTCAATCCAAGGATACCCCGTCCGTCCTTCCTTCCACGCTTCAAAGTGTTCTCGACTAAGGCGATCTTCATCTGTCATTTCTTCTTCCGTATCGGGAATTGTATGCCAACGCCAGTCAATCTGAAGACACACAGGGTTCTCTTCCATCTTGTCAAAGTACGGATTATTCCGACCGTTGCAATGGAAGAATTCGCGCCAGAGGAGCTGTCCGTCTAAGGACACAGGAGGAGCAGACGACGCCATCTTATGACGCTCTTGGATGTCGCGAACGCGGTAGTAGAACTTTCGAGGACTCATGCAACCGAAGAAAAGGTACGGGCTGAGGCTTGTCGTGGAAGACGACGGAGACGTCTCTGCTGGCGACGTCTTGGGCTTTTCGAACCGAACGACTCGACCTTCGTTCTTTGTGTACTCGTCCAATATCGTCAGTGCAATTGCCTCGCCACCGTAGATGAACGAGTGAGACGTCGGCGGATCGAATCCGAACTCGGTTACATTAGGCACCGTAAAGCGTTCGTTTCTACCTGCGAGTACCAATGCTTTTTCCTTCCCATCCGAGTGGACGGTTGATAGGAATTGCACGAGCTGGTCATATAAAGAAGATAGAGGCATGTGGAGAGATGGTAGCTCGGACGGAGGGTCTAGTGGTAGTGGAGGCAATGGAAAGGTAGAGATAGTCTTTAGAAACGACGTGTACGTCTTGGGCGCACGTCCGCCATGCTCTTGAATGACACGATCGTGGTCAAAGAGGGTGCATCCCTTGGTTGTTTCAACTTGGACGCCCAGTCGTTCAGCCATCTGACGCACACGAGCGTCGCGTTCGATCCCGAATGGTTCGCTCACTTCATCGAAGAAGAGGTGGGTGACGTTCCACGCCTGAAAGAGTTGTTCCAGCACGGTTTCTGCTTCTCCACGCGTCACGAGAAGTCTCGAGCCCCTCGACGACAGAGCTGTGGCGAGTCCTGACACGCTCTCGATCAAGAATTGGAAGCGATTGACACCACAAAGCATGATCTCTGGACGCTTGAAGATGTAGATAGGTAGTAGAGACATACCAGACTTTGTATGCTCCAAGGCAGCATGGAGCGCCAAGTTGTCATGGATCCGAAGATCTCGACGAAACCAAACGATGCCAACGGGAGCCTTCGCATCGACGTCTTGCTCCGATTTCGTCCGATTCTCACTCCGTTCCGTCGCTTTTAACGAAGCATCGTTAGCAGCGAGGGCACTGGCGAGCATATCGTCCGCCTCAGTGGAACTGCCGAGCAGGATGTCGCTCGGCAAGCCATCTAGAGGGAGCAGCTCCTCTCGATCGTCCGCCATGACGTCTCTCGTTGCCAAAAATTGGAATGGACAGCAGCTGGACGCTAGACAGAAATTTCGAGTACGAGGTGTCCAAAAGCGTACGAGCATATACGCGCCCCGCTTCCTTCCTGCCTGATTTATGGAACCTCTCGAGCGCTAGCGAACTCGCGATTGTCGTTCGAGCCACGAGCTTGGTCGCAAATACAGTCGAGAAGGATGGGGAGTCGTCTAGCTATGTTATAGCTATAGATAACATTTAGCCAGATGGAAACTAGAAGAAGCTATGCGAAGTTGCAAACTATGCTGGAGTTTTCATGCCTTGGAGGGAAATGTAGGAAGGAGGAGAACAAAAGCTTGGAAAGATGATGTCTATGATGTGTCGGTATCTCGTACGGTATCAGAAACCATGCGTGGAGTTTCGTGGAAACCAGGCTGCAGAAATCCCTGATATATCCGTCTTATGTAAAGGAGCATCCGTCGTACCATAGGTGCAGTTAC